>CAUYRH010076733.1:0-27931 GCA_963574655.1 Perodicticus potto
TGTGGTCCCAGCTACTTGGTAGGCAGAGGCAGGAGACTCGCTTGAGCCCAGGAATTGGAGGTTGCTGTGAGCTGTGATGCTACAGCACTCTATCCAGGGTGACAGCTTGAGGCTCTGTCTCAAAAAAAAAAAAAAAAAAAATTTTGTGACTGTGCTGTGTGAATGTCGTAGTAAGTGGAAGGTGCCGATAAGGCTGATAGAGTTTTGAGCTGACACCCTTATCAGACACTGTGGAATTACTGCCGGATGGGAAGTCTGTTAAGGAACAGGGGACCCAGTGTAGCAAATACCGTGACCTTAAGTGCTGAAGTAGAAGATTGTTCCTGTTCCTGAACTTGTAGAATAACTTTCTGAAGAGGAAAAGATGTTTCCCCCCTATATGCTCACAAAATTGAAAGGATCCTTTGACCTAAAAGTTATTTTTCCTAATTGTGCTGGGGATTTAAAAAACCAAAAATTTGTGGATTACTATATCATATTGATCCTAAGATAGATTTAAAAAAAATCATCCCTAACAATTAAAACTAGAATTATCTAAGCAACATAGACATATACCAGAAAACAAAAAGTTCCAGATATTTATGTAAATCGGAAGGCATTTTTCCTAAAGGATAAGCTTAGCTGTAGAGTGGGAAGAACAGTCAATTTGGGTTGCAAAGAACATAAAGGAAAGTAAATACATATATAGAAATCTCCATTCTTTAGTATACATCCTTAAAGGTAAAAAAATGAATTTCCCCAAAACACCCTTTTCCTTCTTTTTCTTCTCTTGTTTATTGTCAAAAAAATACAGATGTGATGTCATGACACAGTGAGAAATAAAGACTCTTATTTGTTGTTGAGTATTGTTACACATACTTAAGTTTTATTTAACTTGCTCTGGAATATCATAAGATATAAAATTTTCCTAGATAGCTCTTTAATCTAATTTGAATTTTTCTTGCTACTTTTCATGGCCTAGAATCTCAACAATCCTTGGCATATTACACACACCACATGAAAGCATAATGCTCTGGTTTTTTCCTATCACTCTGAACTTCAGACACTTTTTAATTTCACTGGACAAAGTATAGATAAGGAGTTGAAGTCCTACGCCAAAAATGTCATGTACCGACTGAAATGTTTGCGACTTAGTCCGAGCAAAAAAACAAACAAACAAAAAACTGCCAAAAGTTTTATCTTGTTCACTGTTTTATCTTGTTCAATGTTTTAAAAGCAATACTAAATTCCTTTCAAAGGTTTTAGGGGCATTTCTAAAAATTCTAAGAAAATGGGATTGTACATATCACTCAACAATAACGACGACAACCAACCCACTATATTAACTAAAATATGATTTCTTAGAATTTTAAAGAAGGAAAATGAGATTATATTTATTTTTAAAATTAAAGCTCTTTAGGAGTTAACAAGAAGCAAACTTGAAACTAAAAACTAAATAACCCCATTTTAAAAACACACATATGGAGGGGAATAGCACATGCAGGGCAAGAATTTTATTTAGCTGCATTTTCATCTCATAAGATTTTGAAAACATATGCTTTGGAAAATATATGGAGTGGTCAAAATTTGAATATTCACTCTAGAGAGTTAGAACATATGCATTGATCTATTTTTTTTTAACCCCCAGATTTCAAAGGAAAAAATGTTCTCTCCTCATTCCAGCTACTAATCCCACTGACTGAGCTTCCTTCTGCTCCCAGTTCCCTGGCACCTCAGGTCCGTCTTCTTTCTTGCCTCCTCTTGCACACCTGCTTCTTCACCTCAAGTCACAAATGGATTAATTTCTCTTATTATAGTTTGTAAGATGAGTTTATAAACTTTAGGCTCATCTTTCATTTACTCAAGTACTGCCCCTAACACGGCGTTTATCCTTATCATGAAGACAGTTTCCTCCTTAATTGTGTCCTGGCAGTTGTCAGACACATTCAGCACTTCTCAGGTGTTATGGGTCAACTACTTGAGTTTTCAGTAGCCTCTGAAGTCGTGTCCCCTAATTTGAAACCTGCTCTGTGTCGGGTGCTATGACACTGTTGTCTGATGTGTCGCCTCCCACCTCAGCATCACTGCTCTCTATCCATCCAAAGCAGAAATGTTTATATGACCAGCCTTGCGCCTGGCTCCTTCCTCCACTTATCACTCTCCTTATTCTTAGCCATTACTTGTTATTTAAAATACTCTATGATACTCAGAGATAGCTTTTAAAATACGAGGTCTGACAATGAAGTTTGTGAAACCGCCACCATGTGCTTGTGTTGGCTGCTCTGTACAGACGGCTGGGTAAGGTTTCATAACCTTGGTGTATCAGTGTTGACCTGGGGTGGTGTATTGCTAAGTGTCATTCCTTATTGTTCTGTGGCTTCATGTGCCACTGGAAGAATGTAAGAGCTTGAATTAGAGCAGCAAAATTTTCTAAATTTCTGGGCGGCACCTGTGGCTCAGTGAGTAGGGCGCCAGCCCCATATACCAAGGGTGGCGGGTTCGAACCTGGCCCTGGCCAAACTGCAACAAAAAAATAGCCAGGCGTTGTGGTGGGCAGCTGTAGTCCCAGCTACTAGGGAGGCTGAGGCAAGAGAATCACCTAAGTCCAAGAGCTAGAGGTTGCTGTGAGCTATGACGCCACGGCACTCTACCAAGGGTGACAAAGTTAGACTCTGTCTCTAAAAAAAAAAAATTTGTAAATTTCTTGTTAAACTTGGCTAGAGTGGAAGTGAAATAAGGGATATGTTAATTCAAGTTTATGGGATAATGTCATGATGAAAACAGCAGTGTATAAGTGGAATTTACATTTTTCTGAGGGAAGAGAAAGTGTCGCTGATGAAAAAGGATTAGGGCAGTCAGTAATGAGCAGAACTGATGAAAACACTGAAAAGTGCACTGAACTGTATGTAAAAAATCCGGCTGTGAGAAGCATAGCAAACCAAGGAAACATCCATACAGAAACAGGAAAATCTTAACTAAAAATCTTGACCTGAGAAAGGTGTGTGCAAAAATGGTCCTGAAGGAATTCACTGAAAGGCAAGGAAGAATTGAAGTTTGCCGAGACCTTTTGGAGATGCAAGATGAAGTTTGGGCCATGTTATCACTGGGGATTAAACCCCAGGGGTTTTCACTGGGGTGTACCAATGCCATCCTGACACAAAGCGTCAAAATATATAATGGAAGTCAGCCAATTGTCCATGATCAAAAAAGTTTTGTTAGTTCAAATCAAGAGTCAAAATGATGTTGCTAATCTTTTTCAATATCAGAGGAATTATTTGTTATAAATTTTTACCCACTGGACCATGTTTACTATTTGGAAATGCTGAAAAAGCTGAGAGAAAAAATTAGACAAAAAGGACCTGAACTTTTCACCAACAACTCATGGCTCTTGCAACACGACAATGCACCAGCTCACACAGCACTGTCTGTGAGAAAGTTTTCAGCCACTAAATAACTGCCTTGGAACACTCTCCCTACTCACCTCATCTGGCCCCAGTGACTTTTTTCTTTACCAAAGATAAAGGAAATATGGAAAGGAGGGCATCCTGAGGACATTCAGGACATCAAAGGTAATACAACAGCTCTGACAGCCATTCCAGAAATTGCTCTGAAAGGTGGACTAGGCATTGGCTTTGGTGCATAGCTTCCAGGGGAGTACTTCAAAGGAGACCATAGTGATATTTAGCAATGAGATGTGTAGTATTTCTTCTAGGATGACATTGTGATCTTCACTGTCAGACTTCACATGCTATAAAATCTATGTTGTCAGTCTACACTTCTCTTCTGAGTTCTGAACCTGTGCTACTCAGTATGGTAGCCATTAATCACAAGTAGTTATTTCAGTGTAAATTAACAAAAATTAAGTAATAGTAAGAATCATTTCCTATGTCTTACAGGCCACATTTCCACTGCTCAGTGGCATTCCTTCACTCCAATGTGACTGACTTTATCTCCTCATCTTCTACATGGATTACAGCCAAAGCCTCCTAAATAACCTCACTGTTATTACTCTTGCAGCCTTCCTATTTATCCTCCACAAACCACATACCTAATCTTTAAAAAATTCAAGTCTGACTGAATCACTGTCTCACTTACAGTCCCTATAAGGCCGATAACCATTCACAGGAAAAAGACTAACTTATTATGGAATCTTGGTCCCTCCAGGATCTGGCTTCTAAGAAAGCCTTGGGCACACCTTATTTTACACTGCCAAGAATGAGAAACTACTTGGCTATAAAATAACTCTCAGCTTTTTCTCACACTGTCCTTTAGAGCTTGAATATCTTTTCTCCCCTGGAGCCCCTAGCAATTCCCGCCAAGTTTTAAAACCTTGCCTGAAGTATTATAGCTTCCAAGAATTATTTTATTTTATTTTTTATTTTTTTCAATTTTTGGCCAGGGCTGGGTTTGAACTTGCCATCTCTGGCATATGGGGCCAGCACCCTACTCCTTTGAGCCACAGGTGCCACCTGCCTCCAAGCATTTTTTCTTCCTTCTCCTCAAGGCAGGGTTATTAGGCCTTCTCTATGTACCTTTATAAACTCAATGGATCCCTTAGATATAGAACATATCTTACTAGTCTGAATATAGGCGATTGTGACTTACACAGTTTTGCACCAGTGCCTACATTTTCTTGAAGAATCAGGGAATTAATGACTATACTCTTAGAATTATTCCATTTTAGACTAAGGAAAAAATAAATAGGCCTAAAATTGGTTTAGCACGTCCAGTCTATAGCTATTAAGCTATCAAATCAACCATGCATAATATTTTCAAGTTTTTCCTATTTTTCTTCTCTGCATATCTTTACCACTGCGCTTTTGTCAGCACTATAAGGAATTACAAAATTGTCAAAAGGAGTTACAAATGTAATTTTTCAGTCAACACACACAGCACTCAGGGCTCTGAAACACGTTCTCAACTCGACAACCTAAAATCTTTAGTAGGGCACGAGACTGGTCATGTCCTAATACTTCCAGGGAAATATGAGCACAAAGGGAAAAATTCAAGTTATCTTAGAAAGAAATTTGAATATATTATAATAGAAGAAGTAGAGATAATGTACCAGAAAACAGAGACTAAAATATGCACATTAATGTCTACAAAATTATAAAAAAGCATAAGAGACAAAATTAGGATTAAGAAACCATTAGGATGAGATAAGTGGAGATACTGATAGAACAAAAGTAGAATGGATCAGCGAACTGGATATGCAATTCTCTCAGTTTATAAAATATAAAAGTTAATTGAAATAGAGAACAGACATACAAGAGGCAGTATCTACAAAATATCAATCACAGTAAGTGAAATGAAATAAGAGAGTATAGGAAACATTTTTATTAATAATTACCACAGTTTTCATAATTAGGAAAAGTTACATAAGATCTCATTTTGAAAGAATCCATGGTGCCTGTAGAATATGGAAGAACAACTCCATTTTGGACAGAAAAAAATTCTAAATATCACCTCAACCCAACTCCTTCTTTGACTGCAACCCCATGCCTCATTAGGAATAGCTATGTCAACTTTAATGAGTTGTTTTTTCTAGAAGAACTTCGAACATGAAAGGTAAGATTGCTAACCAATAAATACTCATTATTTCACTATTTACATTCATAAATTCTCACCTATCTGTTTAGTGAGATAATACCTTGCTCACCTGGGCAAAGAGCTCCCTTACTAAACAGCAGCTTACTTATCAAAACTGTCTTCAGATGTTCCACCTTGCCAACTCCACCAATCATAAACCATTATGTCACAAATATCACCTCAACCCAATCATTTTCCCACCTTGAAAGATCTACGTTAAATTGCCTGAGGCCAGGCTGGTAATCCCTATAAATGCCTCCCCCTGACTGCCCTCATCTGTGAACTCGAAAACTCCGTCCTCTCCTTTCCTGTTCTGAGTTCAAGTAAATGTAGCTTTCCTTTATTAGAAGAATATATGGTGATATTTTGAAGAGTTCAATAAATAAAAAATCAGGTTAACATCAGACCTCTTAACAGCAAATATGGAGGGAATGAGATACTGCTTCGGAAACAGGGAAGGGGGGAGAAAAAAAGCCCAGAAACGAGAATTTTACATCTTATTAAAATTTCCTTAAATGAGGGAAGGAATAAAATTGGTCTCATACATATGACCTCAGGTAATTTTCACTCAAGGACTACATTTAAACACAGAAGAGCACTATAAAAAGTATACATAAAGATAAAACAAGAATATTTTCTTTTATTTCAATGGTCAAGATACTTTTGTCTGTTTTGTTCACTTACATATCCATGGTGTGTAGAACAGGGTCTGGTATATAACAAGTGCTCAGTAAATACTCTTGAATGGATGAAATAGTTGCCGAATACCCATATGTCAGATTTGTAGACCATAGGGCATGAATACCAACATCCTTGAACTCACAGAGCCTAAGATCCATTGGAAGGGATCAAAAAAGTAGCAAACAGAGTAATTATAAATTTTGATAAGTGCTATATAACAGAAGCAGTGGTGAGATGAGATGGAGAAATTTGGCAGGAAGGAAAGAGATGGAGAGCTATGTGAGGTTGAGTGGACAAAGGTAGCCTCTTTGAGACATGAGAGATGTTAAAATAGAGGCCGGCTGGAAAAAGTACAGCAAACACTCCAGGAGGCTTAGGGAGGTGGATCACCTGAGCTCAGGATTTCAACACCAACCCGAGCAAGAGTGAGACTCCGTTTCTAAAAAAAACTGGGTGTGTGGTGGTGTGAGTCTGTAGTCCCAGCTACTTGGGAGGCTGAGGCAAGAGGATCACTTGAACCCAAGAGTTGGAAGTTGCTGTGAGCTGTGATGCGATGGCACTCTACCCAGGGAGACCAAATGAGATGCTGTCTAAAAAAAAAAAAAAAAAAAAAAAAAGGACAGCAAGGAGCATGATGTTGTAAGGAGCAGAGTGAGAAAGTCATGATGCAGAAGAAACAGGATTCCTTATGGGATAGTCATTGTGGGATAGTCAGCCGGCCAGTTGGTGTTAGGATAGTAAGGGAAAGAGCAGGGGAAAGGAGGTGGCAATCCCTAGTATAATAAGCTACAGAAGGGCTTTAAGTAGGGGAATGATAATCTGATCGCTGATTATGGAAATCACTCATGTTGCTGATTGATTAGGAACTCTGCAAGAGTAGATGGTAAGATACCATCTGCCCATAAACCAGTAAGCGCCATCAAGGTCTACAGGAAAGTGCAGACAGTAACCCCCAGGGTTAGAAATGCAAATCTCGCAGACTCTGATGGTAGCAAAATATTCATGGGGATTTAAATGCCTGTTCATATTTTAGAGTTTATTATATTTTTATTAGTCTCCTAATTAAATATATTTTGAGTAATCTTACTCTAATTCTTCTTTCCCCAACTCCTATTATTTTTATGACTTGTAGAATTTGAAGTTTTTCAGGAATAGATATTTTAAAACAGGAATATGTCCTCGTGCATTACTCTTACTATACCAGAAACAAGTGCACTTCTTTCCTTGTGCTAAAGAGACACTGCTTGTCTTGTTACCATGAAAGGATAACCTGTCCTAAGGAAAACACTATTAAGAAGAAATATGTGTGTGCACTGTAGGACAATATATTTTACAAACAAGTACTTCACAAAATCCTACAAAGATTAAAAATAACCCTTTTCGAAAATGACTTATTCAACAGAAAAATGTATATCAAAGGGCCCCCACCATAATCAGATCCTTCTGGTTTCTGAATTTGTGTGTGGGTGTGTGTACATGATTAGTTTTGCTGCAATGGTGGGTCTTTTGCCCAAAACAGAAAGAGGCTAATGATAGCAAAAATATAAAAAATACTTACAGGTGTATGCACATATAGGATTTTTGATAAAACGATCCTTCTACTTAAACTAGACCTATTAGGAGATAAATGTAGAGTTAAGAAAAGACCCCCTGTGAACTGAGGTGGTACTCTTTTGCCTGCTGTTGTACTGGTGTGTGTCTGTGAGAGAGAGAGGCAGAGAGGGAGAAGTAATTTCAAAGGGTTGGATAGTAGCATTTGAACAGGGACCATGACAAACCAGACTCGGGAGCGGAAAAATAATAAATGGTGTCGAGACAACTGGTTACAAGTTTCGGAAATATTACTCTGTAGCACCATGATAATGGATAATGGATTTTAAAGTTACATATCACAACAGATAAAATGATAAAAAAATAAGAAAATATCAGTCTACATTTTTGCCATTTTAAAAGGGAAGAAGTTTTTCTAAGCAACAACAATGGAGAGATGAGTATAAGAAAGACTCGTGATGTGCATACCTAACATTTAAAAGTCTTTGCACTAAAACATAACACATAAAATTAAAATGCAAAATTACTTGGGGAACTATTCAAAATAAGTATGACAGAGAAGAGTTTATTAAGTAGGAAAGAAAAACTACCAATATTCACAAGAGTCAAATGAAAAGCCCTCTCAAAAGAAAGCAAATATAAATAGAAAATATCCTTTTAAGAAGCAACTTTACTGACCTCTAAAAGCTGAGAAGTCTACTAATAAGATAAAAATATATTGTATGTTGTATGTGATCAGATTATGGACAAGAGAATACCCAGTACTGGAAATGATGCAGTGAAAATACTTCTCACATAAATCGCTGGCGGCAAACTAGAAAGGAATTAGAAGTATGTGCACTAGTCTTTGGAAAGGTTCAAGTCATTACCGAGGAATATCTCTTCCAGGAATCTATGGAGTTGTATTTTACAAGGCAGGCACAGAAGAGAGCATAACTGTTTCATTATTGTTGAGAAAAATTAGAGAGACTCAAAAGCCAATAATGTCAGCCAGCTCAATGAAGTACTGAATTTCTTTGAATAAAAAAATGTTCAGGTATTAAAATATTATGTGTTGAATTTAAATGTTACAGGAAAATAATCATATTTTCATAAGTAGTAATTATGAGTAAAATTTTAAACAGAAGAATGCATTTACAACAATGAAAATGCCTATACAAAGGAAGAGGTGGCTACACTAATAATTAAGAAAAGTTATGATTTTTTATTTTCTATATTTAAATTTTTGATAATGAGAACACTATATTTTTTAATAAAAATAGACACTTTTTAATCACAAAATAATAGTTTACTTTGTTAAAAGGACAATTTTCTTTAATAATTGGCAGGACTTCCATGTTTAAAAGGTTTTTGACTTATTTTTCATGACTAAAACCAAGATCAATGGATAGAAATGATAAAGAAGACTTGCTTCTCAATAAAACAGTAACTTGTGGGGAGGAAGGAGTTGGAAACAGGGTCTTGCTCTGCCACCCCAGCGAGAGTGCAGTGGTATCATCACAGCTCACTGCAACCTCCAACTCCTGGGCTCAAGTGATCCTCCTTCCTCAGCCTCCTGAGTAGCTAGGACTACAGATGTATGCCACTGTGCCCAGCTAATTTATATATATATATATTTTTTGTACATATAGGGTCTTGTTCTTGCTCAGGCTACTCTTGAACTCCTGACTTCGAATGTTCCCAAAATACTAAGGTTACAGGGAAGAGCCACTATGCTTGGCCAGCAAGTCTATAATACTGAGACCTGTCCAAAGATTAAACTGGTCCATTTCAGAGGCCAGTAAACTCTCTGTTGCTGGCAGTATTCAAGCATAGCAGATACAACTTAAAGGAATGTTGTAGAGAGCAGTGAAGAACCAGATGGCTAAACTAGATAGTTCTTAATGAATATTGTGACTGACTTTGTGATTTTATTAGTCTCTGCTTAGTTATTGATTCTTCCAATAAACTATGTGATCTCAACACATCACTGATGTTGCCACACTTTTAATTTCTTTCACTAAGGTTGTGCTGAATGATCTCCATGCTTCTATCAAGTTCTATATATTTTTACTCAATTAAAAAACATACTAGTGATCTGTTTTGATAACTGATTTTTCTGCTTGGTCATGGACTGGGCGTGTCTTCATTATAGTCCATTGAAGTTTCCAAGAACCATTTACAAAATATAGTAACTATTCAGATAAACAAAACTAAAAAGAAGTAATTTCCAATGTACTTATTTTATGTTCTGTAATAAAACAAATTAAGCTTTTGAACATCATACGGTTAGAATTTTCTATGGCAATCTTCAGTTTAAACATTTATTACACTATTAATCTGCTTACTTTTATTTATAAAAAGTACTTACGTTATTATGAAAGCAATATATATTATGTCTTTCTTTAGATAATAAAACATAGATAGGCTTACTGTTAAGCTAGATTTACAAAGAACTTTCTTATTAGGGGTGTAATTTTAAAAATCCACATATATTTCTATGTGTTATAAAATAAATAAATTTGTTCAAATTTGGGTATTATTCTTTGCTGGATATGACTATTTTGTGGGCTTAGGATATGAAGTCAGATAAAACAATCCCAACGGGTGAATTTTATATGCAAATTACCGTCAAATAAAGCTGCTTAAACAACTGCTCCCACCAACCCTGACCTCAGGAAGGACTTTACCAAGAACGAGAGGAGCTTGTGACAGCCAGTAGTCAACGCCATGTGCCAAGTTCTCCAATAAGGGTTTCACAAGGGTTTTGAGGGTGTGGATGAGAAAGCCATGAACTCTACCTGGGGAGAAAGAAAAGCTTGCTAGAGTGGTGCTTCACTTATGTATTTAACCATGAGTAGGTATTTTCCCGATGACTCTATGGAAGCTAGCAATACCAGAAGAGGAAGCAGGATTCCTTCACAAGTGGAGATGAGAGCGCGTTCCCCTTTCTAAGTTGATTTCTGCCCCTAACATAACTGCAGTTTTCATCCCCAGTCCTGCCTTTACAAATTAACTTTCCTGCTCCACATTTTTAAGATTGTTGTTACCTCATCTAATTCACTGAGTGATCCTCATTATATTCTACCAAATGCTGAACGTTTTCGTGATTACGAAACTTCAGAATATGAACGTCCTGCACAAAATCACAGGAGAAAGTTGTAAGAAGTTTCTGTGGCTCAGAAAGCTGAATAATTTTGCAAGGACACACAGCTAAGTGTTATGCTCAAAAGATGCTCCAAAAGGATGAGAAGTAACAATGCTAATGGTTTCAGTGATGGAGAAATCAGAGACAGACATGGAGAAAGCCTTAAGGCAAACCCACCACACATTGCTTAGACAGTTTTTGGTCTAGGTAGGCAGAAGCTGAGTCCTATCAGAGCTGCTCATTAAGAAGCTGGACTTTAGCCAGAGTCTACGGTGCTACTTTAATCCCAGTCACCTCCAACAAGAAAACAACAGAATAATAGTAACAACAAACCAGTATTTATGAACACTTACTACGTGCTAGACATTGTTCCAAGCAGGAACTGAAAATGCCCTGGGTTAAGCACTATTATTAGCATCTTATGGGAAGGATATAGAGGTTAACGGACCTGCAAGTGTGTCCCTACCTTGTGCCCAGTGTTCTGTATCTTGCATTGCACAGTTAGCCTTTTACTCTGCTGCCAAATGGTTGTTCAGTTTCCCAGTGACAGAGTTTACCAAGTTTTTAGATTGTGTAGTGCATCTCTTGATCGTGACCTCAGTTTTCATCACTCCATTGCAGCTAGTTTTTCCAAGTCCTCTTGGGCACTCCTGGACCTCCCCATCTTTTCATGTCCTTTGAATTCAGTCCCTCATATCTGAAGCTTCTTTGAAAACTGGGTCCTGGCTGCAGTACTGACGTGCAATTCTCAAGGTAATGGACTGAGCTTATTTGTCACTCTCCCATGGGCCCTTCTCACTGGGAATAAGTTTGAGACTCACAGACGTCTGTTCATTTGGGTCTAAAAGACCCACCACAGGTCACAGCCATCTCACCTGGCTCCACCCAAACTCCACAAACTCCACAGAGACAACCCCACAAGGAATCTGATTCCACTCACCACGGATGCAGCCAGGGAAGGTGGCATAATTTAGTTCTTTGCTCATATGGAATGTAGCAGTGGCGACTAATTAAGTGTGGGTTTCGTTTGCAACATGAAATTAAACCCAAGAGACTGAAAGTCAGTGGAATTATGCTGAATGGCAATTCTCACTCCCTTTGTTGAGCCTTGAATATTTAATATCCTAAAAACACTATGCAGTTAACAAAAAAGCAGAGGGTATAAACATCATATGAGGTATTTCCTCCCTTTTGTTTTGAACTTTTAATCTTTTTCTTCATCTTTTCACATCCTTTGAATTTACCAATGGAGTTTACCCCTACACTGAACTCAAACATCAAACCAAAAGCAGTTTTTAAAAATTAGAATGCGTAGAATGCACATTATGTTCATTGTACACAAGAATTTGGCATCTCCTAAATATCACCAACAAACGTAGTAATTACCATAGCAACTAAAAAGATTAGGTTTCTTTGGAAAGTCAGTTTTCACAGGTTATTTGATCATTGTCCAAATCTATGATGAATTTCCCGTCCCCAGTATTCCGTTATTCTGTACAGTCACAGCCCTGTGACACTGTGATCATGTTTTAATAATATAAAGCTGCATCATGATTTGTAAACACTCACCCAAGAAGTTCTAACTCTTTAGTATGTTGGCATTGAGATCGTGAAGAATACACTTAAGGAGTTTTTGTCAGCAGGGACATCAGCACTTTCTTTTAAATTCAATTAGTTCTATGCCTGGGGGTGTTTAAGCAGATAGAGGATTATTCACATAAGTGATATGATTTACTTTTTATCAAATCTCCATTTAGGCTTTAACTACATGGAAGTCATTTCCTTTAAGTCAGACCTTTCCTGTTATTCTAGGAGTTGGCATAGTACTATAAAGTACTGATTGAAGAAATGAGATAAAGCTGTGGGCTATGTAAAGTAATCATCCGTTCTGACTCTGGCTCCATTAAAACAGCTATTTCTCTGCTTGTTGGGGACTCAGCAGCCTCCAGAAAAAATGAGGAATTAAACTAACCAAATCCACTCTGGTTCTAATAGACATGACCCCACACTGAGGGGTTCAGGGGAGAGGTGAGGTGAGGGTCCGCAAGGAAGGGCCCAGCCCCATGATCAAGGAGAGGCTTTACTGTGAAGAGATAAAGAGTGAAGTGGAGTGTGACCAAGTCAGCCTTACTCACAGTTCACAAGGCTTTTATTAACCTTATCATTGTAGTTGCAATGTGGGAGTGATACAGGGTTCCCCCATTCAAAGGTGAACAAGGGCCCCCAGTTTTCCTAGGCTTGGGCAAATTCATGAAGGGAATGCCTTGACTTTTTGCCCTGAGCTTGAGGGACTGCATTCATTCCTTTGTTGATAACACTCATTAATGTTGAAAATGTGTTTCTATTTGCCAAGTCCTGGCCAAGTGTAATTCTCAAGACCCAATAGCCTGGGAGAGGAGGCAAGATGGCCTATTGGAGCCAGCTTTCCACAGAGGCTCCTGTCCAGAAGGAGAGTTAAAGGACAGAAGTTCATCAAGTAAGTTGATGGTTTGGAGCTGAGCCAAGACAGAAGATTGAGGAGTGCACATCACCCCTGCTGAGGTGAGCTGCAACCCCAAGGAAACAGACAATAGGTACAAAACCCATCGCCAAGCAGACAGGAGTCCTCTCCTCCATGAGAACAGCTCACATTGCACTTTCTACAAATAAGCGAGCAGAGTTCAGATCTCTTCTTTTTCTATTCCACGGGAGAGAGCTGTTAAAAACCAGATCTCCTTCCCCACAGAGGACCCACTAGTGTGCCAGGGCACTCTCCCACCAGGCATAAACTGAATATATACTCTACCCCCAATTCTGAACTCCCAGCACTCCCCTCCTCTCCTACCCCAAGGTCTGGAAGCCTGTTCCCTACAGAGTTCAGAATCTTGTGCATTTTCTCGAGAGATGTGGACAGGGCATGGGCTGTTGCAAGTCTGTGCTGAATCAGTGGCACAGTTGTAAAGTGGGGACTGAGGTGCGAGGGAGCCATACGGGAGAGGGAGAAATGGTGCTCCAAGGCATAGTGCAGCAGCAGTGGCGGTGGTGGCAGGAACAAAAGGTCTTATACCCCAGTGACATTTTGGAGAAACACTTCCTGTCCCTCTTACCAACGAGAGAGAGCTGGGCCTCAATTCTGGTGGCAGCCACAGAAACACAGGCCCTGTGAGCAAAGGGTATGCCTGAGGTGGTACCTGCCCAGGCAGGGCACAGCAGGGATGGAGACTAGAATACGTGCATGCAGAGGAGGCATACTCCCGGGGCGGGGCTGAGTCAGAATTGCTACTTTTGTGAGAGCAAGATGCACCCAGCCCCCAGCAGAGCATAGCTGGGACAAAAGCAGATGTGGCAGTGGCATCAGCTCAGAGAGGGGCAGGAACTGAGAGCTGTTTGTGAGCTCTAACAGCACCCACCCCAACATAGCGTGAAGTGGAGGCAGAGACACCAGCTCCGTGAGAACTGGCGCAGCAGCAGTGGCACAGGGAGAGGCTGAGTTGCATTTTCTGAAAATTCAAACAGCGCCTTGCCCACAGTGGAATACAGCTTGGACAGAAACACAAATTCCACAAGAATAAAAGTAGCAGAAACATCAATCTGGGGCAGAGCTGGAACTGAGTGACACTCCCAAGCTTCCATTAAGCACCTGAGGTACTCAGGCTTCAGATCCCCTTGTTGGCTAGTGGTAGAGTGTGGTGGCTTGCCTGAGGAGACAAACATCTTCCTGTGACTCAAGCAGGTGCAAATCCCTGGTGCATCTGCTCATTGGAGGGAACTGGGCCACAGCCCTGCAGGGTTACCAGTGTCTGGGTGTCACAGAGGTGCAAGGTGGGGAAGGAGGCATCAACCTCCCCAGACTAACTCATTTTCTGGGTAGGCCCTTCTGACTCCACAGAGTACCAGAGCGAGCCACACTCAAGCTGCCAGCAGACCCCTGGTATCTAGTTGCTGGAGACCTGTAGAATTCTCCCTCTTGAGTCTTGGTGCTGACAGGGACAACTGATTTGGAACTCTTGACCTGGGCCAATCACCCGAGGACCATCCAAGGTGGTACCCTGGTTGTGCTGTTGTGGGAAGGTTTGATTTTTCTTTTCCAGTTGCTGCTCACGGGGGCTGGGGTATGTTAGTTGCTCATATTTCTCCACAGCTAAGACTTCAACCCAGAGTTATTGATTCATTAGTATTGAACAGAGACCAGCTGTATACAAGACAGAGCCACCTAGCCCCACCACATCAAGCAGGTCCCCAGTGTCTCACTCAGGCTGTAGTACTGTTCGGGTCCTTTGCAAAGCTGCAGAGGAAAAGATGCAGTCACTAGTCCCAGCTCTTGGGCAAAGGGCTGGTTAATCTCTACTCCAGGAGGCCCTAATTCAATTTCACCTTACCTGCTCATCTAGCCAAACTGTGAAAAATAATTATGGGATAGAATCAGCAGAAAAACTCTGGCCACATGAATAATCAGAGTAGATCAACTCTCCCAAGGAACGGCAAGGCAGACAACCCAGGTCTCATTCATAAACAAATGGTTGACATGTCTGAAATTTAGTTTAGAATTTGTATGGCAAATATGATTAACAGAATGAAAGTAAAGTTAGAATTAGAAATTCTCGGAATAATTCAAAAGTTGCCTCAAGAATTCAATGAATTCAAAGACAAAATCACCAAAGATTCTGACACATTGAGAAAAGAATTTGCAGCCCTCCATAATATGATAAATACAGTAGAATCCCTGTAACAGACTGGAGCAGGCAGAAGAAAGGATTTCTGATATTGAAGACAAAGCTTTGGAACACTCCCAAACACTCAAAGAGGAAGAGAAGTGGAGTGCAAAAATGGATCATTCTGTCAGAGAGCTCTGGGATAATTAAAAAAAAAAAACTAATATTTGCCTTATAAAAATTACTGAAGGCTATGAGGTGTCTTCAAAAGGCTTAGATGCTCTACTCCAAGAGATAATTGAGGGGAACTTCCCAAACATGGCAAGAGATTCTGAAATTCAGATAGCAGACACTTTCATAACTCAATCCAAATAAAGGATCTCCCAGAAACATAATTAACTTTGCCAAAGTTAATATGAAGAAGAAAATTATGCAAGCAGCCAGATCTAAGAAAACCATAACCTACAAGGGAAGAATATTGGAATGACTGCAGATCTCTCTGCTGAAACTTTTCAAGAAAGAAGAGGGTGGTCATTGACCTTTAACCTCCTGAAACAAAATAACTTTCAACCCAGGATTCCATATCCAGTGAAACTGAGTTTCATTTATGATAGAGAAATTAAATACTTTAATGACATTCACATGTCAAAGAAATTTTCCATAACTAAACTAGCTCTCCAGGATATTCTCACACCTATCCTCCACAATGACAAGCACAATGCTCTACCACCAAAGTAAACTCACTCAGAAACTTTTGATCAAATTCCAACTTCCACACTGGTGAAAGGATTAAAAATGTCCACTGGACTTTTGAAAAACTCCATACCCAAAATACTACCAGGATTATCAATACTCTCAATTAATGTGAATGGCTTAAATTGCCCTCTAAAGAGGCACAGGTTGGCTGTCTGGATACAAAAACTCAGGCCAGATATCTGTTACGTACAAGAATCTCATCTTACCTTGAAAGATAAAGATAGACTCAGGGTCATCTATATTTCAGGCAAATGGATATAAGAAAAAAGCAGGTGTTGCAATTTTATTCACAGATACGATATGCTTTAAAACAACAAAAGTAAGAAAAGATGAGGATGGTCACTTCATATTTGCTAAGGGTAACACTCAACATGATGAAATTTCAATTATTAACATTTATGCACCCAACCAGAATGCACCTCAATTTATAAGAGAGACTCTAACAGACATGAGCAACTTGATTTCCTCCAGCACCATAAGAGTCGGATATTTTAACACACCATTGGCAGTATTGGATAGATCCTCCAATAAGGAACTGAGCACAGAAATTTTAGACCTAAACTTAACCATTCAACAAGTGGATTTTACAGACATCTACAGAACATTTCATCCTAACAAAACTGAATACACATTCTTCTCATCAGCGCATGGAACATTTTCCAAAATCGATCACATCTTAGGTCACAACACTAACCTCAGCAAATTTAAAAGAACAGAAATTATTCCTTGCATCTTCTCAGACCATCATGGAATAAAAGTTGAACTCAGTAACAACAGTAATTGGCATACTCATATAAAACAAAAAAACTAAATAAACTTATGCTGAATGATAGCTGGGTCATAGATGAGATTAAGAAGGAAATTACCAAATTTTTGGAACAAAAGGATAATGAAGACACAAATTACCAGAACCTCTGGGATACTGCAAAGGCAGTCCTAAGAGAGAAATTTATAGCCTTACAAGCCTTCCTCATGAGAGTGGAAAGAGAGGAAGTTAACAACTTAATGGGACATCTCAAGCAACTGGAAAAGGAAGAACATTCCAATCCCAAACCCAGCAGAGGAATAATCAAAATTAGAGCAGAATTAAATGAAATTGAGAACAAAAGAATTATATATAGACCAATAAATCAAAAAGTTAGTTTGTCAAAAAGGTCAATAAAATAGATAAACCTTTAGCTAACCTAACCAGGAATAAAAGAGCAAAATCTCGAATTTCATCAATCAGAAATGACAAAGATGAAATAACAACAAACTTCTCAGAAATTAAAAAAATCCTTAATGAATATTACAAGAAATTCTATTCCCAGAAATATAAAAATCTGAAGGAAATATACCAATGCTTGGAAGCATGCCACCTTCCTAGACTTAGCCAGAATGAAGTGGAAATTTTGAACAGGCCTATATCAAGTTCTGAAATAGCATCAACTATACAAAATCACCCTAGAAAGAAAAGCCCGGGACCAGATGTCTTCGTATCAGAATTCTACCAAAACTTTAAAGAGGACCAGCACCTATATTACTTAACCTTTTCCAAAATACAGAAAAAGAAGGAATACTACCCAACACATTCTAGGAAGCAAACATCACCTTGATCCCCAAACTGGGAAAAGTCCCAACAAGACTAGAAATATCTCTAATGAATATTGATGCAAAAATATTCAACAAGATCCTAGCAAACAGAATCCAGCAATACATCAAACAAATTATACACCATGACCAAGTGGATTTTATCCCAGGGTTTCAAGGCTGGTTCAATATACGTTAATCTATAAATATATTTCAGCATATAAACAGCATAAAAACAAAGACCATATGATTCTCTCAATTGATGCAGAAAAAGCTTTTGATAATATCCAGCATCCTTTCATGATCTGAACACTTAAGAAAATAGGTATAGAAGGGACATTTCTTAAACTGAAAGAGGTCATCTATAGAAAACCTACAGCCAATGTCATATTGAATGGAGTTAAATTGAAATCATTTCCACTCAGATCAGGAACCAGGCAAGGTTGCCCACGGTCTCCACTGCTTTTTAACATTGTAATGGAAATCTTAGCCTTAGCAATAAGGCAATAAAAAGATATCAAGGGTATCCATATAAGGTCAGAAGAGGTCAAACTTTCACTCTTCATAGATGATATAATTGTATATCTGGAAAACTCCGAGGATTCAACTATAAAACTCTTAGAAGTGATCAAGGAATATAGCAGTGTCTCCAGTTACAAAATCAATACTTATAAATTTGTAGCCTTTAAATATATCAACAATAGTCAAGCTGAAAAAAACAGTAGTGCCAAAGAAGATGAAATAATTGGGAGTTTACCTAACAAAGGATATGTAAGATCTCTAAAAAGAGAACTATGAAACTCTGAGAAAAGAAATAGCTGAAGATGTTACCAAATGGAAAAACATACGATGCTCACGGCAGGGAAGAGTCAACATTGTTAAAATGTCCATACTACCCAAAGCAATATATTATCTTAATGCAATCTCTATTAAAGCACCACTGTCATACTTTAAAGACCGTGAAAAAAAAAATAATACTGTGTTTTATATGGAATCAGAGAAAACCTTGAATATCCAAGACATTACTCAGAAATAAAAACAAAGCAAGAGGAATCACGCTACCAGACCCCAGACTATATTACAAATCGATAGTGATCAAAAACAGCATGGTACTGGCACAAAAACAGAGTAGATGTATGGAACAGAACAGAGAGCCAAGAGATGAACCCAGTTACTTACCATTATTTGATCTTTGACAAGCCAATCAAAAACATTCACTGGGGAAAAGACTCCCTATTTAATAAATGGTGCTGGGTGAACTGGCTGGTGACTTGTAGAAGCTGGACCCACACCTTTCACCATTAACATATATAGACTCTCATTGGATAAAAGATTTAAACTTAAGACAGGAAACTATAAAAACACTAGAAGAAAGTGCAGGGAAAACACTTGAAGTAATCTGCCTGGGAGAATATTTTATGAGGAAGACCCCCCAGGGCAATTGAAGCAGCATCAAAAATACATTACTGAGACCTGATCAAACTGAAAAGCTTCTGCACAGTCAAGGACAGCACACATAAAGCAAACAGACAACCCTCAGAATGGGAGAAGGTATTTGCAGGTTATGTCTCTGACAAAGATTTAATAACCAGAATCCACAGAGAAGTCAAATGTATTAGCAAGAAAAGAACAAGTGATTCCATCTCAGGGTGGGCAGGGAGCTTGAAGAGAAACTTCTCTGAAGACAGGCACACGGCTTATAGACACATGAAAAAATGCTCATCATCCTTAATCATCAGAGAGATGCAAATCAAAACCACTTTGAGATATCATCTAACTCCAGTAAGATTAGCCCACATCACAAAATCCCCAAACCAGAGATGCTGGCATGGATGTGGAGAAAAGGGAACACTTCTGCACTGCTGGTGGGAATGCACACTAACACATTCCTTTTGGAAAGATGTCTGGAGATCACTTAGGGATCTAAAAATAGATCTGCCATTCAATCCTTCAATTCCTCTAATAGGTATATATCCAAAAGACCAAAAAATGACTTTATAACAAAGATACTTATACCAGAATGTTTATTGCAACCCAATTCATAATTGCTAATTCAAGGAAGAAGCCCAATGACCCATGAATGGATTAATAAATTGTGGTGTATGTACACTATGGAATATTATGCAGCCTTAAGAAAAATGGAGACTTTGTCTACATAGTATCAGGCACTGGGATATCTATAAACGTTTGGTTTTCTTTTTTTTAATTATTAAATTTAATTTTATTTTTGATTTATGATGTATAAGTAGTTTTCTGATACATAGATGAATTGCATAGTGGTTAAATATTTGATTT
The DNA here is from genome assembly GCA_963574655.1 of Perodicticus potto. Classification (NCBI taxonomy): domain Eukaryota; kingdom Metazoa; phylum Chordata; class Mammalia; order Primates; family Lorisidae; genus Perodicticus; species Perodicticus potto. The sequence continues at coordinate 20,179 of CAUYRH010076733.1, forward strand.
TCTTACTGTAATAAAGTAAGAAATTGGCATCTTCTAATCACGGCCTTCTGCTGAACCAACAATGTAGTCGAAAGGAAAACAGTCACTGTTATGCAAATTCCACATTTTGCAAATGCAATTGTACTGATGGTAAGAAATATAATACTAAAAATACACTTAATGAAAAATCAGTTTAACTATCTTCCTTGTGAATTATGTAAGGTATGACCCTACTGACCATATCAACAAAATGAGGTGAACATTAGCTGTATGCTTGGCATCTAGCAACATATGTGGAGCTTTAACTTGCTTTTTGCCAGTGTCCTCAAGAATAATCTACCTTTTCTAGTTGTTATTTCTTTTTGTTTCCTGTACTTTCTGCTATCTGCTGTTAAATTCTCAAAATCCTCTTGACTATCTATGTTTTGCATTTTTAATGAACATAAGATTTGTAGTAGGCCAGAGGTGACTTGAGTTCCTACTTTGGTCGGGGAAGTATTACTTAACTCAGAATTATGTTTCCTTATGTGTAAAATAGAGAAAATCATATCTCAGAACCCTGTGTTCAAGAATTACGATGAAATGTGTTAAGTGGACCCTGGTGTCTCATTCTCAGAACACACAAAATAAATGACTTTTCATTTTAAAAGCCCTGACCTTCTGTTTCTGGTAATTTTGTAAGTTCAGAAGTTGAATTAATTCTAAATTTACTGAAATCACATTGTAAAATCCAATAACTAAATTCACACTTTTGATCTGAGAGATCTCAGGGGACCTTACACTACTCACAATGATAAACTTTTAGAGCTTTAACCACATTCAGCTTCTAAACTGACAGTTTCAGAAAAGTGTATTCATTTTTGAAGACAAAAATATTGGAGTTTTGGAATCTTCTTCTGCCACTTTGCCTGAGGGTCGTGATTCTTTGGAGATTTTGTAGACAACAATACCCACAGCAGGGTTGGTGCTATGCAGATGTAAGACGGTGTATACAAAGTGACTGATACGTAGGCACTCAGTCAATGATGATACTTATTTTCACTGCATTTCTAAATCTAAATTTAGGAAAATAATTTGTAAACATGTTACTTATTTAAACTGAGCTTATAATTCTTTAAACTGAGACAAGTGTAAATAGACTATTGTATTCCACAGTAGATACAAAAAGAATAATGATTTCTCTAAAGATTTATTTATTTATTTATTTACTTATTTGTTTGCTTGTTTATTTATTTAGAAACAGGATCTCATTATGTTGTCCAGGCCGGAGTGCAGTGTCTATTCACAGCAATGGTGGTTCACATACCATACCCTGAACTCCTGGGCTCAAGCAATCCTCCCACCTCAGCCTCTTCAGTAGCTGGGAATAGAGGTGTGTGGCACTGCACTTGACTTACAGTTTTATTTTTACTGCAAGAAATATTCAAGGTAACTTTGTGTGATAAATTTTCTGATTATTAGAGAAATATTGATCAGCTAGGTTCATAAATTACAAGAGGAACAATTTCTAATAATCTGCTACCATTTCACACATTTAATATTTAGTTCTTTCAGGCGTAGTTTTATAAAATTGAGGAAGTATAATGTATCTCATAAAATCAATGGAAAAATGAATATATCACAAAGATTAGAGGTATTCTCCTACATACTTATGTAGATAAGTGTAAGAGCAATTAATATAAAATACATACATGTATGTAGAAGTGGATTTTTACCAATCACCTAATATCTGAACTATGTGAAACAGGATACTAAATATAATAATGACTTTAATGTGAACCAATATAAACTGTAAAATTATTAGGCAACACTGATACTATAAACGTTGTGATATAAATTTATATGAATTTCATTACGGTGAAATTTCATTTTATTCAAGTGAAAAGTTCCACAAAGGTATTTCTCTACTATTTGATGGTTTGAATTTTTATGCTAAGAGTAAGTAAAATATTTTTTAAAATAAACATTTTCAACACTTTAAATTTATAATTAGCGTAATAAATAACAATACATCATTATATCATAGTGGGCTATTGATTTCACAAAGCTTCAAATGATCAAGAATTTCGTTGTCTTTCTTTTGACAGAAAACGTTTGCGTGAGCATTCATCTAAGTATAAAGTCAGTCCACATTCTATTCTTGCTACAAATAAGGGAATCTATCCAAAAAGTGAATGTATTTTATTATTATTGTGGACCTTAACTTATAAATAATTTCTAAAATTGTTTTTCCTGGATGGGGAAGATAATTTCGTAATAGAAAATATTTTCAAAATATGATCCCTCCGCTCTGGTAGAGAATCTGTGTAGGTGACCCTGAAGGAGAGTCCAACATTCCTCACCAAGTAGCCAGCACCGTGGGGTGGACAGCTGAGGTATATCACATGAAACTTTATTAGGGATTCTGGTGAGCTAATACGGCACACAAAAAAGTCATGAATTTTTTTTTCCAATATCACATAATTATATATGATAACCATGTCAAATACTTACAATGATCATTTTTCATTTATTAATTCATGAACATATCATGAACATTTGCTATCTTTGGGCACTAAACCGAGTCTCAAAAAATACAAAAAATATGACTCTTCTTTCGAAAGTTTGTGTTTTTTTACGCATTAACTCTTTAACATGTTCCCAGAAGAAACAACTTATAGTGCTAGATTTCCCCAAATCCTGCACCTGTGCAAATCCCGCAATTATAGTAAGTTCTGGGGGGAGAGTTTATAACAAGGTGATCTCATCTTACTCGGGCATATCCAAGGAGGTCCTCCAAAGAAACGATGTTTAACAGTTAAAGAATGTTATCCTGCTCGTGATTAAAAAGTATGTAATTGTTAGTTTAATAACTGTCACACCTTACTGGAAACTCCATGAGGGCAGGAACTGTGCCTGTGTCAAGGTGGGAATAAAAATGTAGAGATGAATCTCTATATGTAAAGCTTTATTTGGAAATCACAGAACTTCAATTTGGGGCATAAACAGAGACTGGGTGGTAAATTATATAAATAACTAGGCTTATTTGGAGAGTTGTGTAGAAATTATACAAAGTGTCGCTGATCAATCATCTTGACCAAGTTTAATTGGCTCTCAGTGCTGGCATGAACCTGTCCTGGTTGTCTCTGTTCCACACAAGGAGGGGAAGTCTGTGTACTATGAACACTATTCAGGTGAGGGGCACACCTACAGCCAAGACTCAATAATTACAAAAGTGATTCGTGTAACCTCAAACATTTGTATCTTCTTAATAGTTGAAATAAAAAGAGATACAACCAGAAAAAAAAAAAGTTAGATGTGAGAAAAACCACATACGGCATCAAGTATGAGATCGTGACTACTAAAGCAAAGATAGCTAGAAAACATATGAATACTTGTAAGGTTTATATGTAATATAAGGGTGACATCTGAGTTGGATTTTGAACAATAATGTATCAGGTAGGAAGAAAATATAGAAAGTCATTTTGGAAGATGGAAACTGGAGAACAGAACCCTGACAATTACAGGTGCACTTGAAGGAAATGGTTTGAGTAGAAGGCAGATTGGACTCGCGTACAAACAGTGGAGATAAATCTATAGCTGTGTTAAAAGAAATTGCTATCAGATAGAGCAACTAATTCATTTAAGAAGTTTTGTTGAGCACTGAATCTGTCCTAGGAACTGGATCTTTAACCTGTCTGCTCTTTTCCTAAACTTCTCATTTTGAAAGGTTTTAGATTTATGAAACTTCTCATTTTGAAATGTTCTAGATTTATGAAACTATAGCACAGAAAGCACAGAGACGTCCCTCATACTTCCTAATGTTAATATCCTACATAAACATAATAGTTTTTTCAAAAGAGGAAATTAGCATCATGAAATAATACTAAATTGATCATAGACTTGATTAGGATTTCACCTTTTATTTGGCCTAAACTCTCATCCTCTTCGGGGATCCATCTCAGGATACACATGGCATTTTCTCAGTCATTCCTCACCTGTCATGACCTTGATACTTTTACAGATTATAGCTCAGATATTTTATAAGATGCCCTCAATTTGCATCTGTCGTATTTTCCTCATGATTCAACTGAGGTTATGGATTTGGGGGAAGCACGCCCGAGAGGTGGCGTGGCCGTGTCACTGAATCACGGCACGACATCAACGTGACCTACTGCTGCTGACGCTAACCCTGATCACTCGGTTACAGTCAGGCCCCCCAGCTCTCTCCATGGGCTTTTATTTAAAAGAAGCAAATGAACAAGTCCAGCCCTCACACTGAGGGGAATTAAGCTTCAACTGCTAGAGAAAAGCGTTATTAAAGAGTTTGGGGGCATAAGTGAGAATCAGCAAAATAATTAATGAACGTTTTGGGGAGATACGTTCAAGCAATGCAAATGTCCTTTAGTCCTTAAAGTTTTGCCCACTGATTTCAGCATCTGTGTGTGGATACCGTCTGCAGCAACTGTTACTGTGGAATTCTAATGGTATTTTCTATTTCCCTCATCCCTTCTACATTGACAGCTTGGAACACTTAAGGGAAAGTTATCTCATTCTAACACTATTTACGTATCTAATCACTTATTATGTCATTATGGACTTATGGATATTTACTTTATTTTGGAATTACATCTGTTACTACTATTATTTCTTTTGTTGTTCAAACTGTTTCAACTTTTGCCACTGGGAGCTTTTTTGGGTTGGCACCTGTGTTTTTGTGACATGCTCTCATCCATTTATTCTTTATTTTCTTGAGCTCTTCCTTACTCTCTGGCACCACAAAATGCTTCAGACTTATGCTGTATTTTTCTTGCCCTCACTCCAGAAGCGAGCATTTTTCAAAGGGGCCTGAGCTCTTTTTATTGAAGCAATGTATTTATGTTTTTGAGACAGAGTTTCACTTTGTCACCCTGGGTAGAGTGCCCTGGTGTCATAGCTCACAGCAACCTCAAATTCTTGGGCTCGAGTGATCCTCTTGCCTCAGCCTCTTGAGTAGCTGGTTCTACAGGCACCCACCACAATACCTTGCTGGTTTTTCTAATATTAGGACAGTTGGGGTCTCACTCTTGCTCAAGCTGGTCTTGAACTCTGGAGCTCAGGCCATCTACCTGCCTCCACCTTCTAGAAAGCTAATAGTACAGGGGTGAGTCCAGGCCTAGTCTAAGCATGGTGTTTGGAAATCAATATCCAGATGGCAGATGTGCTTGTTACCATTGGGATGTTACTGACTTTAGGCCTCCTCATCAGAGCTAGGAAATACGTACAAGTACAGTAACCCACACTTACAGCACATTTATTTTTCCATCTATCTGTACACACACACATGCACTCACCCACAATCATTCTGATTTTCAAACTCCAAGAACTACAGGGTAAAAAGTAAACATGTAAACAGTTTGTCCCTTCATTTATCCACTCAAGAAGTATTTATAGAATAATTAGCAGATATAGTAGGTGGCGAATGCTGTAGTTCATGAATAAGTCAGATGTGGCTGCTGCTTTTATGGGGCTTACATCTCAAGAGGGGAGACAAAACAGGAAACTATTTAACAAGACAACTATGAAGAAGATCCGTTACTGTGTTGGACTGGGGGCAGGGGCGGGAGGTCACTGATCTCAGAAAGATCAGAAGGAACCACAGCACAGGCAAAGGAGGGAGGGACAGCCAAGGTTATGAGGCTGGAAGGAACTTGGCTTGTCCTTTCTGGGCCCAGATGAAGGTCAGTGGTGCTGGAGCCCTGGGAGAAACACCTGATGATGTGTGTGTGGGGGAGGGGGGAGGAGGCCACCAAGTGCACATCTTGCTGACACCAGATTTCAACACTGTCTACCGGGCTGACCTGTGCCTCCTAAGGTCTGCAGCCTAGAGGCCAAGAAGACAAAACTGTCTGGAAGGTTAAATCCAGATAGTGACACTGTTGATGGCTCAGATGCTTAAGAAACACTTTGTGTATTAGGGAGCGGGTACTGGGCTGGAGGAGGAAACTGGTTAGAAACTTCCAGAAGGGATCACAGAACTGAAAGCTGATATTCAGTGGGTATGCAGTATGTTCTAGGCCGGGGGTCCTCGAACTACGGCCCACGGGCCATAGGAGTTGGTGTGAATTGTATTTGTTCCCGTTTTGTTTTTTACTTCAAAATAAGATATGTGCAGTGTGCATAGGAATTTGTTCATAGTTTTGTTTTTTTTTTTTTAACTATAGTCCAGCCCTCTAATGGTCTGAGGGACAGTGAATTGGCCCCCTGTTTAAAAAGTTTGAGGACGCCTGTTCTAGGCAGTCTGCCGTAAGCTTTACGTTAATTATCTAATTTTATTCTTATAAGCCCTGCAGGAGGTAACACTGTTAAACTGCTTTTTAGATACGGAAAGTCAAACACTGACCAACTAAGACAATTTCCTAAAGTCATAAACTACTAAGTGATAGAACTAGGGGATCGATCCAGGCAGTCTGGCTCCAGAGTCTGCGTACTCTCCTCCTGTGCTATTTTGATTTTCCATCTGAAGTGAAAAGAACTACAGAAAGTGGCTTTCAATTCTTGTGAAAATACTTAAAAAGATAATTATGACTGATTTCTAAAATGGCATTACTTGCATAGCAAAATTGTTTCAACTGAGAGGTTTATATTGTATTTCAGAGGTTGGAAAGCATTTTTGCATTTCTTCACATTTCATCTTGTGCATCCAAAATAAAAACAAAGTGCTTGGAGGATTTAAAAGTAAATGATTTCCCTCCTGGAGATCTAGTCATGATCAAAACTCTCCCCTCTAATTCACCTTCCCTAACCCCAACTTGGGAAGTCCCCTTTCCTGTTATCTTGTCATCTTCTACAGCTGTTAAAGTTATAGGAGTCGATCCCTGCATACATCATTCACGAGTAAAATCCTGGAACCCTCCATCTTCTACAGAGGCAGGCAATGAAGACAGCCAACCACAGACCACCTACACTTGTGAGCCAAAAGAAAGTTTGAAGTTATCATTTAGGAAACAGCAAGAAAAATCCTAATATGGTTTTCTTTTAGCATCATCGAATAAGTGCTTCTGACCTGACGCTGTTCTACCTTTGCCTATTACTGATTATACTAATCAGATTTATGCTTTCCAGAAATGTCATCAAGCCACACACAATAAAGATGGTTCCAGTCCATGAACCCCTGTATCACTCTCCCTCAGGAGAAACCCTAACTGCCCTCTTCTATCATCTCCCAATTTAGCAGGAAGCAGCTAGATCGAGTCTTCACCCTTTTTCCTCTAACAGCAGTTAGAGTTTCTACTCGGAGAGGGAGAATTGATGCAGGACATTTGGCGCCCTAGACAGCTCAGTGGAGCTGGCAAACCTGCTGCCTCCTCCTTGGCGGTATCAGTGCTGCGGCAGCCAGCTGAAGAACCAGCGGGCTGGATGACAGGCAAGCAGGGGGACCTCCAACCCCCACCGGAGACTCCAATAGCCAAAAAGGCCGGACAACTGCCCAGGAGACATCTGTGCCTTGGTGTCCCTTTCACTTTACACTTAGGACTAAAGGTGGAACCCCCATTTCCTATGTCTAGGTTAATTTCATGTGAATTTCCTAGGCCTCAATTCCATGAATGGACTGTGTCCATTCATTGATACTTTCATTCACCTTGCCCCTGGTGGAAGTGACTGTGTTCATTCATTTCCTGGCCAAGGAACCCATACACCTATATATACCCCGAGACTAAAAGCCTAAAGGGGGAGATGGGGAAAGACCGGGAGAGAAATGGAGAGAGCTTTTGTCTCCCCACTTGAGTTCTGTCTCTCTACCAGGAGATTTAGT
>CAUYRH010076737.1:0-60982 GCA_963574655.1 Perodicticus potto
TAACAAAAGAGGTAAAAGACCTCTATAAAGAAAATTATGAAACCTTAAGAAAGGAGATAGTTGAGGACTTTAATAAATGGAAGAACATACCATGCTCATGGCTGGGAAGAATCAACATTGTTAAAATGTCTATACTTCCCAGACAACAATTTTGACACATAATTCAAAAACTTTTTGCAATGCTTTTGTCAGTTCTGCTTGTTACTGGCTGCACCGACCTCTCTTCATCAGTGACTCCTTCTCTCCCCTCAGAAAAATGTTTAATCTATTTGCACACTACCATTTTCTTCATGGCATTACCCCCATAAACTTGGGACTAATGTGTTGCTAATCTCACTTTCACTCTTGCCTAGTTTAACAAGAAATTTAGTGTTTTTTTTGTTGCTCTGATTCAAGCTCCAACATTTTCCTGACGGCACACAAAAATACCCAACAATGAGTGTCACCCAGCAAGGCACCACCACATATCAACACAACCACAGCTGTCAGACACTGATATACTAGGGTTATGAAACCTTACTGAGCTGTTTCTACAGTGCTGCCAACATAACTGCATGGTGACAAGTTTGCAAACTTGTCAGACCTCCCTGTATATCTAATTGTTCCAGCATTGTTTATTAAAAAGACTAATTGTTGCCCCCATTGAATTGACCTGATATCTTTGCAGAGATCAACTGACTAGAAGTTTAAGAGTTAATTTATGAATTTTCTATTCTGACCCATTAGTCTGTTTGTCCTTAGGCCCACACCACACTTTTTTTTTTTTTTTTGTAGAGACAGAGTCTCACTTTATTGCCCTCGGTAGAGAGCCATGGCATCACACCACACTATTTTAATAACTTGTAGTTATACACTAAGTTTTGTAATCAAATAGTATTAGTATAATCTCTAGCTTTGTTCTTTTTTAAAATTTTTGACTGTTTTAAGTCCTTTTGAATTCCCCTATTCAAAAGGGGATTTTAAAATTAAAATTTTAAAAATTTAAAAATTTTAAAATTTAAATTTTAAAATCAGCTTAATGTTTGCAAAAAAGCCTTCTGGAATTTTGATAGGAATTGCATTAAATCTATGGATCAATATGGGGAGAATTGCCAATTTATCAATATTGGATTTTCCAGTCCATGAACATGATATACCTTTCAGCAATGCTTTTTAGTTCCCAGTGCACAGGTCTTGCACTTCTGTTAAATTTGTTTCATTCTTTTTGATACTATTGTGGATAAAACTCTTTTCTTAATTTCACTTTCACATTGCTCACTGCTAAAATTTAGAAATATTGACTTTTGCGTACTAAGCTTGTATCTTGAAGTCTTGCTGAATGCATCTATTAGTCCTAAGAGTTTCTTTGTGGGGTGAATTCCTTAAGTTGTTTTATATACAAAATCATGTCATCTTCTAATAAAGACAGTTTTATTTCTTTCCAATCTACATATCTTTGATATTTTTACTTATCTTGATCCACTTTATAAAAGGTCCAGTGTAATGTTGAGTAGATGTGGTGAGAGCTGGCATTCTAATTTTTGACTTGTTGCTGATCTTAGAGAAAAATAATTCAGTCTTTCACCATTAAGTACGATGTCAGCTTCAGGTTTTTCTGAGATGCCTTTTATAAGATTGAAAAAGTTCAATTCTATTCTAGATTGCTCAGCATGTTTATCATGAAAAGATGTTGGATCTTGCCAAATGCTTTTTCTGTGTCTATTCAGATGATCATGAATTTAATATGGTATATTTTAGGATACCAAACCAACCTTGCCTTTCTGGGATAAAGCCCATTTGAGTACTATATATATATTCTTTTTTATATATTGCTGGATTTAGTTTGCTAACATTTAGTTAAGGATACAAGCATAGTTGTTTAAATTTAATGGTCCTTTAAATATGTTTTTATACACAGGGTGGCCATAAATAGGTACCTATTTAAATTGCACACTAACTTTATGGCCACCCTATATAAATAAGTCAAAATTAAATATGTTTTCTTCTATGGTTTGAGGTTTGTATGTCTTGAGAATACTTCCCTTCCTTGATGTCATAAACATTTTGTGCTGTGTTTTGTCCCAAAAGTGTTACACAATAGATAGAATAGTGTTACAGAATACAGAATAGTAGTTGTGGCTAAATTTAAGTTGTAAATGTGCCTTAAATAAGATTTATGTTTCTTCAACATGGATAAAATTTCATAGCACCATTTATTAAGTAGTACATTTTCCCAAATGATTTGCAATTCCACCCATACCATATATCTAATTTTCATATATATGAATGTTTATGCAGCCTTTGTCCCATTCTACTGATATGCTATCTATTTTTAGACCATTAAAAGATTGTGTTCATTAGGCTGGCGTCCCTGCCTTGCTTTTCTTTACCAATTTTTCTTGGCTAGTTTTGGCTCTTTGTCTTTCCATGTGATTTTTATAGACACATAATTATACATATCTGTAGGGTATGTATTGATAGTTTGATACATAGAATGTATAATGATCAGATGGGGTAATTAGTATATCCATCATATCACATATTTATCATTTCTTTGTTCAATATCCTCCTTCTAGCTATTTAAAATTATGTGTTCAATATACTCCTCCTAGCTATTTAAAAAGACCATTTGTTGCCCCATTGAATTGACCTGATATCTTTGCAGAGTCAACTGACTAGAAATTTAAGAGTTAATTTATGAATTAAAACTTGTGTATTATTGTTGACTGCAGTCATATTACAGGGGTATAGAATTTCATATAATTTTACAAACGAACATACAAAACAAGCTGACAAATAGCAGAAAATAATTCTGTTGTGATTTCTCTGGAATTGTATTGAATTTGCAGATTAATCAAACAGTTGACTTCTTCATCACTATGATTGCTGTACCATTATGTCATTCAGTAACAATCATTTTCTCCAAAACTGCTGTGCAAATAAGTTTTCACCTCCATACTTTAAGTACCTATGGTTTTGCAACTAGTGAAAAATCTATATTTTTCTATTGATGTTACATCTAATTGAATTACTACTGATCATAGAAATACTCTTATTCTGTATGTTAGTCTTTTATACATAAACATCACTAAACTTATTATTCATAAAAGTTGTTTCTAGATTTCTTAGATTGTCTATGTATGATCTTTAAACAAGGACAATCTTTTTTTTTTTTTTTTTTGAGACAGAGTCTCACTATGTCACCTTAGGTAGAGTGCTGTGGCATCACAGCTCACAACAACCTCAAACTCTTGGGCTTACGCAATTCTCTTGCCTCAGCCTCCCAAGTACCTGGGACTACAGGCGCCAGCCACAACACCTGCCATTGTTGTTTAGCTGGCCCAGGCCAGGTTCAAAACTGCCAGCTCCGATGTATGTGGCTGGCGCCCTACCCACTCAGCTACAAAGCCAAGCCAAACAAGGACAATCTTATTCTTCCTCTCTAATTCTTATTCTCATTTTTTCATAAAGGGGATAGCCAGGAAAATATCAAATAAAAGTGATGATAGCAACCTCCCTTCTTTATTCTTCATTTTATTGGGAATGGAATACATTTTTCTTTCATTAAGATCATTATCAGAACGTCCTTCATATTCCTAGTTGGCTAAGAGGATGTACGGAGACACGTGTGTGAGTAAGGGAAATATATCATACTTACAGAAGCATAAATAAAACACATTGTTCAGAAAGAATAAGAAATATATAAAACATAAATTAAAGAAAAATGGATCCCATTGTAGTCACCTTCCAAGTCAAGAATAGAAAGCTCTCGATGCATTAGTCCTATCTGGGCCCATCACCAATCCCATACGCCTCCCTTACTCCCAGAGGTAACCATTTATCCTAAATTTTCTTTGAAGATAAACCAAGGTGCTTATTTCTAAGCAATATATTGTTTAACTTTTTAAAAACAATTTGGGAAGCAAGCACAAATCTAGCTGTGAAGGAAAAGACAATAATTATCCATATTAGATGAGGGTTCCTACAAGGAAAGAAATTGAACAGTCTCTGGATCTAGTCTGGCTTCAGCTCTCCTACAAGTTTACAAAAGCCCTCTGTGAGGAAGCCTCTCATGGTAAGTGAGTCCTAGGAAATACAGGTCTCATCACATGAGGGGACATTGAGCAGGGCTGTGTTTCTAAGCCAAGTAACGAATGTGTAGGGAGAATACAGCTGGGAAAATGGGCTAATCTGTATTTTCTTATATCACACTAGTTGCTCTCTATGCTTAGAACACAAATGTCATTGTGTGATCACCCGTCATCATTCACCTGGGAATTCCTGTCTCCTCTGCTGTGTTTTATTCCTGTTTCCACATCCTCTTTTTTTTTCTTTTTTCCTAGCTTTACTTTCTCATTTTGGAAGAATACAACCTTCAGTAACTATGGAAAATGGTGCATTGAGGGTAAATTTTAAAGACATTGCATGTTTGAAAATGTCTTTATTACACGATCATACTTGGTTGATAATTCAGCAGAGAATAGAATTCTTATTCCCGAGTTGTTGATAAATCCAAAGGTTCTTGCCCTTAGTGGTTTTTTTTTTTTTTTTTTGGTAGAGACAGAGTCTCACTTTATCACCCTCAGTAGAGTGCCGAGGCGTCACACAGCTCACAACAACCTCCAACTCTTGGGCCTAAGCGATTCTCCTGCCTCAGCCTCCCGAGTAGCTGGGACTACAGCTCCTAGTGGTTTTTAGTTTCACATTCAGCCTGCTATAGCAATAATAAAAAGACATGTGGAATGAACCAGGGAAAGAGAAAGTAATGACAAACATTGGGCAAAAGTTAAGAAAATTGGATTCTAATCCTCTTATCTGGACTCATTCCCAGCTCTCATTATGTTTGTGACTAGAACAATTACTTCACTCACTAAAGAAAAGATGGCCCTGGGTTTGGATGATAATCTCAGAAGACACAATCCCTATGGCCGTAATCCCAAATGTTGAAATCCCAAAAGTCTAAATCTGGAAAGCATGAAATCACTAACATCTAAAATCCTAATAGTCAAATCCTCTTTTAAAAATGTAAATATCTCTACAAAACTTTATTAGTTTTTCCAGAATTATATTTTTGGGGACTTGGGTCTTTGAGGAATTTCAACATTTGAAATTATGGGGTTTGGACTGTGTCTTTCAGGACTATGATCAATACCAATGAAACTAATAGTTATCTTGCCAGGTATTTTATGTAAACACTGTATACAGAGCCATCCCCATGCTTTTCCCCAGACCTCCTTGCCTCTGATTTTCCAACATTGCTCCCTCTAGGTCCTGAACAGCCAGTCCAGTCTTTCATCACTGCCCAAGAGTCCGTGTAGACCTCAGCTTCAGCCACTTCTTCCTTACAAAGGATATTCTACTTCAGGCTCTGCCCACTGGGGAGGGGGCCCCCCCTTCACTGTCCTTTAAGGCCACTCCTGAGTGGGCTGTAATGCAGTATTAGTCCAGTTTCAGCTGACACACATATATCAAGCCACGTCATATAGACCAGGCCTGGGATTTTCCATCCTTCCTCCTTAGCTGGCTGCGGGAAACAGCCCATTAGACCACAGATGTTAAGAAAGCAACGTTGGTGCAGCATAGAAAGATGGCACAGGGGCCGAGGTCACCTGGTCATGTACTTACATGGTATCTGTTTTCACATTTCCCCGATTAGCAGTGGAGGCAATATCGTTTTAGAAGAAAACAGTTTGGCTTTCTATACAAGGAAATGTCCAAAACTGTCCATGAAGTTGTGAGTCACTATCATATTACGTCTGTAACTACTTAAGGGACTAATTTATGCAGCCTTTATGTAAAAGGAGCATGTGATTCAAATCTTCTATGCATCATTTTCTACCAAACTAAGTTTATTCAACTGAATATAATGCTGAAAGTAAAATTAGTGCTAGCTTAATTATGTAACTTTTCGGATTATGATACTAGAATTGTGATAAAAATCCTTTTCACCCATGCCAAAAACTAGAAAGAAATGTCTGCATATCACATTTAAGAGGAAAGATGGAGAAAACTAGTTTTTACTAATGCAAAAATGTGTCAAATAAACATATAAAAATAACTTTTCAAAAACCAATACACTGTCAAACCCAGGAAGACGCAGAAAGACCATTTCTTAATTGTTATGACTCTAAGACTCCACCCATCGGAGGTTTATTGTTCTTACTTTCTTCCTTCTTTAGTAGTTTTCCTGTGCTTGTGTGGGTCCCGTCGGTGGGACTGCCAATGGCAGACTTGATGCGACGGATCTGCTGTTGCCCCCAGTGGGCAACCCCTCTGCTGACCTCCAGGGTTAACTGGATCATACGGTTAATGGCCTGTTGAATATCATCCAGACTTGGAACCATCACCTGTGGGAAGAAGAAACCAGGGTGATACTGCCAATGCCTACAGCCTACCCTCCGATTCGCGCCCCCTTGCCCCGCTATGGGGAAAGCCTCAGCCGAGCTAGGGGGATGCTGCTTTATGAAGAATATCAGAGGAGGACCGATGGCAAACTTTCTCTACCCAAAGGTTTTCCCATTCTATTGATTCCCGAGAGAAAAAGGTAATCTAGGTGCCTGTCATCCTTTCCTACACATGTTAGGGACCCACGGAGTAAAACAACTGAAGAGGCTCTACCAGCAAGCTTCTGAGCTCAGTTTTTTAAATGTGCCCAACAAGTGGGTGGCGCCTGTGGCTCAGTGAGTAGGGCACTGGCCCCATATGCTGGACGTGGCGGGTTCAAACCCAGCCCCGGCCAAAAACTGCAAAAAAAAAAAATCAAAATAAAAAATAAAAATAAATGTGCCTAACAAGCTAAGAAGCTATCCTCCAGGAGGTGAGGCCATGGAAAGGTGGTATCGGGCTGAGTCACAGACTGTTCCTGTCTGGCCTCATTCCTTTGGTCTAACACAGAAGGCACCTCAGCCAGCCTGTGTGGCACAGAGTCCCAGACGCTAATGAGCAGCTGGGTAGTCGCAGAGATAAGAGCCAGGGGAAGACGTGGGCCTTCCTGACGCTTGGGACATAGGCTCCTCCTGCCTTTCTATCCTGCCATCCTTAGTAGGCCGCTTCACAGTCATGTGTTTGGGGTAGACGTTTGGGAATCTATGATGATTTTATTTTTAGATGATCTAATGTCTGAAGTTAGAAAAAGCAAGGCAACTTGTAGGATACTTGCTAACTGATGGCAGAACAAATGCTTAACTTCTACACCAGCCCTTTAAAACAACAGGAGCTATGTAGAAGCAACTTTTTAATAAGATATAAATGACAATATTTTGATTTTTGTTAAACCAAAAATCAAAAGGTGAGGGGAAGTGGAAGAGTACATAGGACCAAGACACCACTGTAAATGACAGTTCAGTTCTTTTGTTTTTGTTTTTGAGACAGAGCCTCAAGCTGTCACCCTGGATAGAGTGCCGTGGCATCACAGCTCACAGCAACCTCCAATTCCTGGGCTCAAGCAAGTCTCTTGCCTACGCCTCCCAAGTAGCTGGGACTACAGGCGCCCGCCACAATGCCTGGCCATTTTTTGCTTGCAGCTGTCATTGTTGTTTGGCGGGCCCGGGCTGGATTCGAACCCGCCAGCTCACGTGTATGTGGCTGGCGCCTTAGCCCGCTGAGCCACAGGCACCAAGCCAATGACAGTTCAGTTCTAATACTATACTTAAAAACATTACCAAAATATCGTTGCATTGAACAATACTTACCACATTGGGAATTGCGAGATGTACTTCAGTTTTTATAAAAGAAATAACATCTTCTGACCGCTTTCGTCCATAAGAGCTGTAATAAGATGGAATTACCTGAGGAATCTTAACCTAAAACTTCATAAATAGTTTATTATGCTACAAGTTTCATTCCCAAAAATAAAGACCATTTTTAAATACCAAATTACACAAGGAGATTATTACCTAAAATAGAACCATAACTGCAGAGGATTAAGAAAACTAATGATACAATTCTTAGAAGTAGGAGTCTCATATACATTTTCTAGTGTTTTAATGCTGCTCTCTCTGTAGTAACTACTTAACAATGTTTACTAACGGCATTCTTTGTTTCCTGCCCTTGACAGCTGCAGGATGAGATCACCAACAAAAAGCATACACCTTCATGTACATTTCTATATTTACTTTTCACAAGATTAAACAGGTTTCTGGCCAAAGCCTGCTTTTTAAAATAATGTCACTCAGGCACAGACAGAAGCACAGAGTGCAGACACATGAGTCCAGTCCAGAAGGACATGCGCAGAGCTGCAGAGCAGTCTGGCTAGCTCAGTCTGCGTTGACCTCCATCCCCACCCCAGACAAAATTATAATAACTGTAAACTTTTCATTCTCTTTTTTCTCTAGGAGTGCAAGAAATGCTATCATTGCTGAAAAACGACACTGCCTTTTACAAGTAAATACGATAAAAGTAGTAAGTAAAAAGGAAGAAAGTAAAGGTACAAGCAGATGGGGTGGCGGGGAGATCACAGGCGACATAAAGACATCACAGTTCAAAAGCAGAGATCCTACTTTTAGCATTCAGGGCCAATGGTTCCCAGATAAAGATATTATTGCAAGGAGCTCTTTGAACTAAAAGCAAGCAAGCAAACAAAACCCTGTAATTCATACTCTCTCTGTGTGATTCATGACACAATAATAAAATAAAAGTAGACTGTTTCACAAAGGGGACAGTTTGAGAACAAAAGAAGAATTTCATAAAGTATAAAAAAACTAAGTTAACAGTCAGTGCCCAGAGCACTAGAGCACGCAGCACCTTATTCACTTATTCAGCAAACTAGAGGGCCAGTTAAGCAGGTATTCTCTAAAATTTCAGATGCAAATTACAAAGGGATAGAAATTACTGAAGGAAAAAATAAAATAAGTAACATTTATGGAATGCTTAATGTAATCCATGTACTTTCCAAGCACTCTCCATAAAACACCACAATTCATCCTCACATTAACTCTGTGAGGCAGATCCTGTGATTAGTATTTCCATATTGTAGATAAGGAAAGGTAGGGAGAGGTTAAGTAATGTCCAGAGCGTCATTCAACTTAGCTATATTTTACTACCTAAAATACAGCCAGCCTGTGAATCCTACATAGATATGGTAAATTAAAGCATAGCATTCCTTTCAGCATAAGAATGGACCTGTTTTTCTCTTCTTGAAAAGATTTGCTGTTGCCTGACAAGATTAATGGGGAAAAAAAAGACCTACACCTAAACGTATAATTTATGAGTTTCAAGAATAAAGGAGAAATTCTGTAAGCATCAAAACAAGCTGTTACGTAGAAAAACTGAATTAGCAGCAGAACTCTCATCTAAAAATTGAAACAGGCTCGGCGCCCATGGCTCAAGCGGCTAAAGCGCCAGCCACGTACACCTGAGCTGGTGGGTTCAAATCCAGTCCGGGCCCGCCAAACAGCAATGACGGCTGCAACCAAAAAATGGCCAGGTGTTGCGGTGGGCACCTGTAGTCCCAGCTACTTGGGAGGCACAGGCAGGAGACTCGCTTGAGCCCAGGAGTTGGAAGTTGCTGTGAGCTGTGATGCCACAGCACTCTATCCAAGGTGACAGCTTGAGGCTCTGTCTCAAAAAAAAAAAAAAAAAATTGAAACAAAATCAGCCAAGGGAAGAGCATTTGTAGAGTATGAAAGAAAGGGATTATAATCTGACAAGACCAAACCAGCATCTGAGTGTGAGGACAGTGAGGGTTTGGAGGACTATCCTCATGCGTGCCTCTTCAAAACTTACTTGAGTGCCGCAGAACTGGTGAGTCAGTGTGGCACAGTGAGTTCCGCTTCAAAAACTCTTTTTTCCAAACACATCACACTCGTGAATAGGACATAAGGGATGTGAGAGGCTCACTATGAATTAGAGATGGACCAGCAACACAAGACAGCCTGGCCAGGGTTCTGGGCCCAGAAAGAGACAATGGCTATGACATTGGGAGACATAGGACTGACGAGACCCCGTGATGAACGAGGCCTCAGCGAGGCTCACTAGTTGAAGCCAAAAACTAAGAGGACACTCCCCCACTTGTGCAGAGACAACACAGCCAGACAAGCTCTGTTAATCTACTGCCCATGACTATAGCTTTTCCAGAAGATGTGGACCAAGGGTAAAAAGATGCAAATCCACAGCTTCCCTGATAAGCAAGGAAGTCCAGCTGAACTGCCTCCTTCCAGGGTCTCTCCAGGGGGCCATAATATAATAAAGATCTGGTTCTGCACTCAAAAAGTGAAATTCCTAAATACGAAAGGAGAGAAGGAGAAAGAAACACATACACAAGTTGGAGCCTACACATTAAAATTTCCATAAACATGAATACGTCTAAGGGTAAGAAAGAGTACTAAAGAAATAAGCAATTGAAATAGGAACTCACTTCAGATAAAAG
Organism: Perodicticus potto; assembly: GCA_963574655.1. NCBI lineage: Eukaryota > Metazoa > Chordata > Mammalia > Primates > Lorisidae > Perodicticus > Perodicticus potto. Next base: position 10,346 of record CAUYRH010076737.1, read on the forward strand.
TTAATGTATAAGAAGTCTGACAAGCTCTAAAACAAGTATATTGAGAATGTTCAAAGAGATATGTGATGGCTATATTTTCCAAAAAAATAAAGAAATTGCTAAACTAAAAAGGCAGAAATAATACAATATCTGGAGGAGAGGAAAAAGTCTTAAAATATTTAAGATACCATAGATGACAGAATCTTTAGAATAGATACAGAGACCCTTGCCTTTAAGGTAGTTCAAAAAGGCAAAAAAATGGAATAAAAAATGTGACAAAGCAGTTAGGAGACAGGAAGGCTACACTAGGAGGCCCTGACATATGAGATGACCACACACATCCAGTGTGCCAGGACAGTTCCTGATTAATCCTGTCCCGGCACCTCATCTGGATAGCATCCCTTCACACACAAAGACGTCCTAGTTGGAACAGTTAATTACACAGCCACTCTATTCAATAGCAGTTCCAGAAGCAGACAAGGAAGGAATGTCCAAGAAGTGATAACTGTGGAGGAAATTACTGAGATTTTTTTCAGAATTAAAGGAAGCTATCAGTCCTCAAACAGAAAGTACAGGATTAAACGAAGACACATAAGTGCAAGGTAAGAAAGTTGCAGAAACATTAAGCATAAAAAAGAATCTTCAGTTAGACTCGCTACAGACCTCTCTTCTGTGGCAACGTAAGTCAGAACAGTATGAAGAAAATACTTTCAAAGTGAGGAGAGACAATAAAATTTTAGAACCAGCCAAACTGTCCTCAAAGTGTAAGGGCAAAACATTTTCAGACATACAAAGAACAATACATACAAGAGCATTTACCCCCCAACAAATCTTCGCTAAGAGTTAGGGCCCGGGACTGGCCAGGTCTCGGGCCCAGCTTAACTAGGTTCTGGACACGGACCGCTAAGCTACCTTGCTCAGGAATAATTTTCCTTAGGTGCCTGAGGGCTTTACTTTAGCCGAAGAGAGAGAGAGAGTCTTTGAGAGAATAAAGCAGTCTTCTTAGAATAGATAGACCTTAGTCTTTAATAAAGCTTGGTGATCTTCAACAGAGAGATGCGGTGCTGGCGTTCTGCAGGCAGGAAAGGAGACAGTCAGAGTCAGAGTAAGCAGGTCCATGAGAGAGTGTGCATGCTCCCGACTGCTTGCAACTCCAGCCTAATAATAAGGCTGATCTCGTGCCTCTCACCACCACAGGTGTAGAGACTCCAATTCACCACTGTTCTCATCTCGTGAGCTCTCAATGCTTGTTAGGAGAGCTAAATCCCTCTCCATGCCCTCTTCACCAAGGTGTTCCATTATTGAGCTATACAGGTATTTCTTATAATTCTCACTCCTCCTAGCCATAGGCTATAATACGGGCTGCTACAACTAAGGAATGAGTGGGGTGCAAAAACTACAAGTGAACCTGGAGATTTTAATTAAAATAGCAGTAAATTTTTTTTATAAATTATTTTTAAGTGTTAAGAAAAGGTAAAACTAAAACATCAAACAGCAATAAGATAGGTTTATTGAGTAAAGTCTTCCAAGGCCCTTGGAGTCGGAAATAAGGCTAAAATCTACAAAACTATAGACAATACTTTTTTTTTAAAGGGACAAAATATATGCATTCTAAATTTAAGAGTAATCACTTAAAGAACTAAAGTAAAGAAAAGAAAAGAAAAAGTAAAAATTATCCATCCCAAAGACAACAGTAATAATAAATGAATCAAAGAAAGAAGAAAAATAGTAAGAAGAAAACATAAAATGTCATAAATTAAGTGCAATGATTAAAAATCATAGTAGGGGCAAACAGATTAAACTCACTATTAGAAAGGGATAATCAGATTGAAGGAAAATAAGAAGGTATGTGTTGCTTTCAAGAAATAAAACTAAAAACCACAAAGAAAGGCTTAAATGAAAAGATTTTAGAAGTTTTACAAAATAAAATGCTGTAAAAGCAAAAATAGTAACACACTAAAAAGAATTTGAGGAATTAGGATTAATATAAACAAAGAAATTCACCAAATAAAAACAAAAGGAACAGGGGCAGCACCTGTGGCTCAAAGAAGCAGGGTGCCAGCCCCATATACTGGAGGTAGCGAATTCAAACTTGACCGCTGCAGCCTATATAGCCTATGGCTAGAAGGAGTGAGAGTTATAAGCAATCCCTGTATAGCTCAATAATGGAACACCTTGGTGGAAAGGGCATGGAGAGGGATTTAGCTCTCCTAAAAAGCATGAGAGCTCACGAGAGGAGAGCCGTGGTAAATTGGCAGTCTTTACACCTGTGCTGTTGAGCGGCATGAGCTCAGCCTTATATTAGGCTGGAGGAGAAGGAAGTCAAGGAGCCTGCGCATTCTATCACGGACTCGCTTACACTGACTCTGTCTCCTCTTCTGCCTGCAGAACACCAGTACGGCATCTCTCTGCTGAAGACTACAAAGCTCTACTAAAGACTAAGATCTATCTTTCTAAGAAGACTGCTTTACTCTAAGACACTCTCTCTTTCTCTCCAGCTAAAGTAGATAGCCCTCAGGCACCTAAGAGACCTGAGCAAGGTAACTTTGTGGTCCGCGTCCGGAACCTAGTTAAGCCGGGCCCAAGACCTGGCCAGTCCTAGGCCCTGACAAGTGGTGTAGTTGGCAGGATTGGGATAGTGAATGCCACTGACAAATGGTACTGTGAGCAAGATTCAGTGGACACAGACAAAGAGGGAAATAAACTTCGGCAAATAAGAAAGAGAAATAGAAATATTTAGAAGGAAAAGAAATATTTAAGAAAAAGACAGCCAACGACAGGCCTTTCTCATTTGGTTTTTCCTCTTCTTTCCTACATTTTCTCCTTCCAAATTCTAACTACTTCTTCTGTGGGACAAAGGCCAAAGAAGCCTTTAGCCTCTTCGGGGAAGCAGCTGGAAAAAAAAAAAAAGGTAGAAAAAAGCCTTTAGACAAGAGGAAAGAGACAAGATAGAACTAGGAGATAAGAACCTTTAGCAAACAAGCCTTTAGCCTCAGGGGTGAGAAAAACCTTCCATAAAACAGCAAAGAAAAAAGTTTGGGAATAGGTTGCAAGAGTTTATTAAGGTAGGGAAAAGAACTTCTAACTGCCTTCCCCTATATCTTCGCCCATTGCCAGCAGGAAGTAGCTTTTGAGAGACCAGAGCCCGAATCCCTGGCAGTTAAGGCTTCTGATTAAAAGAATTGAAGTTGATTAAGGGGGCTGGTGAAGAACTAGAGGAAGTGAAGTTTTATAAAACTAAGACTCCAGAGTAAAAAATAGCTAAAGAGCTCCTATCCCTTGAAGGCAGCCAAAGGTTCTAAAAATTGAACAGGAAAGATTGTAAAAAGTAGAAGGCGGAAAGAAAGAGAAAAATCATGGCAAATAAGATACAGCAGTTGAAGTATCAGACGGAACAGCTCAAAGACGAGATTAAGATCATGGCCCCTGATATAAAACAGTTGAGAGATCAGATGAATCTTATAGTTGAAGCAGGTAGATGCTATACTGACATGACAACTCAAATTGGGCAGCTGGAAGATCAGAGGGTAAATGCCCCAGTTAACATCAAAGGCTATAAATGTGGGAAGATAGGCCATAAGAGAAAGGAGTGTTTAAAAGGGAAAAGAATGCTGAATACTAAAAAGAAACAAAGACCATGTAAACCTCCAGGTGTATGTCCCAAGTGTAAAAAAGGCTTTCATTGGGCAAATGAATGCTGTTCTCAATTTGATAAAGATGGAACACCTTTATTGTAGGGAAATTATCAGTTGGGCCAGAATCAGGACCTACTGGTAAATGAAAGAAGTTAAAACAGTTTAATATTTTCATTTCAAACTATTCTGAGAAAAAAAAGTATAATTCAATTCTATGCCATGGGAGCACTCTGCCAGCTTGGTTAGACCTGTGGTGCCTCAGCATAAAACTGAGGAAATTAAACCAGACCAATGGACGATGGAGAATAATTAGATTAAATGTTTCTGGAATACTTGGTTATCCTGCATAGTGAAGGGATAACCCACCTCTCATCAGCATCTTTATACTATAACTGGGTCCAGCTATGGATATTTAGAGAGCCTGGACACGGCCCAAAGGGGAAAGGGACACTCTGAAGCAAATGACTCCTTTAGATTATGAGAGGGAGAACAAAGGTAGGGAAGAGTAACAGAGTTAAAACCACCTGTGTGCTAGGGAGCGCCATTTGAAAAAAGTCTGGAATCAATTACCAGAAATTCCACTGAAAAAGCAGCTTGAAAGCAGGAAAAACTCCGCTACTGAGGAACTGTGAAGTGTAGTACTACTGAAGGACCACGAGTAACAGAGCCTTTGAGAGGAACTGTGAAGTGTAGGACACGAGTAACTATCTTTTGAGATCTGAAGGGTGGATTTGTTAGGACTGCAAGTAGCAAAGCCTTTGGAATGGCGAAAGAAAAATCCTTGCTTGCAAAGATTGCAAGGAAAGCACTATCTTTTGTTCGTCCGTTAAGTAAATATCAAAGGAAAGTGGGTACAGTTAAAGAAATGGTAAATTCTCTCAGCAAAGATTTTTCTCAGTTTGTTTTCTCAGTTTAAAAAGACCTTTAAGGGAATTAACATTACATCATCATTTTTCCCGAATGGAGGCTAATAGTTTACATCTGTATTGGGCTTCCTCATCTAAAGAGCCCATACCTGGAATTCTGAACTTTGACAATTACCACATTCTTTTGCCTAGAAAGAAAAGATAACAGGAAGAACTGCCCTTACCACATTAAAAATTATTTTGTTTGTATATAAAAAAGGGAGGAAATGTTGCAGCCCATATAGCCTATGGTTAGGAGGAGTGAGAGTTATAAGCAATACCTGTATAGCTCAATAATGGAACACCTTGGTGGAAAGGGCATGGAGAGGAATTTAGCTCTCCTAAAAAGCATGAGAGCTCACGAGAGGAGAGCAGTGGTGAATTGGCAGTCTCTACACCTGTGGTGTTAAGGGGCACAAGATCAGCCTTATATTAGGCTGGAGGAGAAGGCAGTCAAGGAGCATGCACATTCTATCACGGACTCGCTCACACTGACTCTGTCTCCTCTTCTGCCTGCAGAATGCCAGCATGGTGTCTCTCTGCTGAAGATTACCAAGCTCTACTAAAGACTAAGATCTATCTTTCTAAGAAGACTGCTTTACTCTCTCTAAGACACATTCTCTCTCTCTCCAGCTAAAGTAGATAGCCCTCAGGCACCTAAGAGACCTGAGCAAGGTAACTTAGTGGTCTGTGTCCACTTAACCTAGTTAAGCCGGGCCCGAGACCTGACCAGTCCTGGGCCCTGACAAGTGGTGTCAGAAGTGACATGTAAGCACCTGTCTCAGTGCTCTTAAGCAGATTGAATTGCTATGACCTTGTATATACAAACAACACAATCTTAAAACACATGAAACAAGAACTGACCAAAATAGAAGGAAAATTTGACAAGTCTGCAATCACATGGGGAGATTTTAACAGTACAATTAAATTAAAAATCAGCATGAAGAGCCAAGGAATAAATCTAACAAAAATGTAAGGATTATACAACTTCACTGAGAGGTTAACTACTTATGTACACAAGGAGGTACTACATAAATTGAATGGAAGACTCAATATTCATAAGAATGCTAATTCTCTCCAAATCGATCTATGGATTCATTGCTACCTAAATCTCCTCCACTACAAAAAATAAGTTGATTTTTCAAAACCTTTTTCTTGGTCAACTAATTAACTATACAGAAAAATATATATGAGCCTCCTACCTCACACTAAGCATAAAAACCAATACCATGTAAATTAAATCCCCATATATCAAAGTCAAAATTATAAAGCTTTCAGAAGGCATTATAAAGTAGGAAAGGGTTGATTTCCTCAAAATGACATAAAAATCACCAATCACTAAGAAAATAAATTTGAATATTAAAACTCAGCAGAGAAAAATAAAAAATTAATAAAGAAAATGAAAATATAAGGCAAAATTGAGAAAACATTTGCTATTTTGTTAACAAAGTAATACATTAAGAATATTTATGAATTAATCCAATTCAGTAGAAAAACAGGCCAACGGGAAAAAGCACAAAAAGCTTTTCAAAGCACTTAAAGCACTTTCTCTTTAAGGAAGAGAAAGACAAATGGACCATAAATACATGAAAATATATGTAGCCTCAATTAAAAAAAAGAAAAAGACAATTCCATATGGAAGGAAGAAATAAACAGCAATGAAATGCAAAACAAATATATATACACACACACATATAGATAGATAGATAGATAGATATAGAGAGATATGTAGCCTTATCCATAGCCTGCTGAATTACAGGGGAATTGGAATTTAAATCTTAATGAGATGCCATTTCATACTCCTTATTTTGACATGAATTTTTTTTGTTTCCTTCTGTTTTTTCTTGAGACAGAGTCTTGTTTTGTTGCCCTCAGTAGAGTGCCATTGCATCATAATAGCCCACACCAACCTCAAACTTTGGGCTCAAGTGATCCTCTTGCCTTAGCCTCCCAAGTAGCTGGGACTACAGGTGCCTGCCACAACGCCCAGCTATTTTTTAGAGACAGGGTCTCACATTTGCTTAGGCTAGTCTAGAACTCCTGAGCTCAAGCAATCCCCACCTCAGCCTCCCAGAACACTAGGATTACTGGCATGAGCCACCGCACCTGGCATCAAGAATGTTTTAATTGAATTAATACTGATTGCAAGGATGAGAAGGCCTAGGCACTCTCAAACAAGGCATCACCTGGTAAAATGAGGCATGTCCCTACCGTAGGACCTAGAAAATCACTCTTAGCAGGTACAGTAGGAGACAGGTACAAGAATGCTCACAGAAACTTTATTCTTCACAGCCCAGACTGGGAAAAAATACCAAATAACCTTCGCCAATAGAATGGATAAACAGATTGAGTATATTCCAACTATATAGAAGTGAAAATAAATTATAACACATAGATGAATCTCAAAACATAATATTGAGCATAGTTAAAATACAGGAAAAATTAAATGATACCTTGACTTGGGATACACAATTGTAAGGAAAACTAAGACAGTGATAAACACCAAGTTCAGGATGGTGGTTACCTTTAGGTGAGACAGGAAAGGACCAGTGAGGACACTGGTAGTCTTCTTTATCTCAGGCAGGGTGCTAAGAACATGGTTCTTCATCTGATCATGGGTCTTGCAGTATTTTAACACAAATGTTTCATAAGGCCTTTTAATGAATGCTCTATTTTAAATTTTATAATTTTAAAAATTAATAATGAAATAAGAGGTGCTACACATATTATGATCATATCATGATAGGTAGCATTACCGGGCACATTTAGCATATTTTCAACTTGCCTTGTAACAAATATTCTTCTTTTCATTGTGTCCAAAGATAACCGTGTAGCTTTTTGAAGACTGTCTAGTAATTGATGAGAGAAAAAAGCATAGACCTCTTTACATTCCTGTAATAATAAATATTAAATCACTTTTTAAAAAACTCTAACATCCCCAAAGCAATGATATAATATTGCAAGTAACATGTAAAACATGAAAAATAAATGATGCAGTTTCAGTGATATTATAGAAAAAAATTCAATCCTAAATTACTCATCTGATTTTTCAGACAAATATAAATGTATGAAAATGTGCTTGCAAAAACACTCTAGCAAACCAGAAGAACTTACTCAAAAGCCAAAATTCAAAAACAGCTTATTTAAAATAATCCTGGTTTGCATGACTCAATAAATCACCCAACAAAAGGGAAGGGCTTTGTAAGTGTGGTGCACTTCTTAATGCTGAAGGGAGTGGTCACAAGAGGATGACTCACCTCCATCCTCAAGAAGCTCAATTTGATGGACACGTGTATTATAAAATACACAGTACCCAAATTTATAGGATGAAACTTTGACTCTCTCCACACCCTCCTTCCCTAAGCTTATTGGTCAGAGCACAGAACAGGTATTGAGCTGGGCAGTCAGGGACTTGGCCCACGTCTTGCTTGCACAGTGAGTCTCACACATGGGGCCAGGTTCTGACTATACTGTTTGCTCACTGCCCTAGAGCCCTGCCCCTCTGAGAATGGGTGGGTGAAGCAGGTTAAGTTGAGTAAGAAGAGAGCTGACTCACAATAGGGGAGATAGCTATATAAATTACAATCAACAGAATCACATTAAAAGGTGGTGATATTAAGGAAAATTGTAACAACTTCTATATCTTGCTTGATTCTACAGCATAAAATTGAAAATTATATTTTCAGGACTTTGTTATAAATTAGACACAGATTGGTTATAAAACTGACAGTAAGAAGCACCATTTGGGGTTATCTATAATCCTATGAGTCATAACTCTTTGAGTTGCATGAAGTAGTTCCACAATACCTTTTTAAACTCATCTTCTTTATCATTTGTATCAACCTCATTCCCAATGTTAGCGTCATAGTCAGTTTCACCGTCTTCTGTTTCACTTCCAAAAGCAACATGTTTCCGCTGTTCTATAGACAAAAGATAAAACAAAAACATGAGATTTGCTTTTTTTGAGCATTAGGTTTATTCTCCATGGCCAAATCTTCTTAGGAAGCTCCTTTGTTAAAAGCTCTTACTTTAAAAACTTTAAAAGAAAAAAAAGTTTGTGCATTTTTTTCCTATAGGAGTCATCCTTGAATTGAATTTAAATCACCTATTTAAAATAATCACCATTCCACTAAGAAATATGCTCTGTAAGTCTGAGGGCAGGGGCTCATGCCTCCTAACACTCTGGAAGGCAGAGGCAGGATTGGTTGAGCTCAGAAGACCAGGCTGAGCAAGAGCAAGACCCTGTCTCTACTAAAAATAAAAAGATAAAAAAATAGCTGGACATTGTGGGGGCACCTGTAGTCCCAGCTACTCAGGAGGCTGAAACAAGAAAATCACTTGAGCCCAAGAGTTTGAGGTTGCTGTGAGCTACGATGACACCACAACATTCTGCCCAGGACAACAGAGTGAGACTGTCACAAAAGAAAAAAAGAGAAAAAAGAAATATTCTCAGTAAATATTCATAAATATTCATCTACTCTGCTTCAGTACCTAGAATTAAGAAAAAAATTGAGTTCTACCTTTCTAAAATGTGTGCTTACCTTTGGAGTTTTCTAACAATTAAATGATGTCCTTGTTACTAGTTAAAGTCAATGGAAAACTCAAGGAGGGAAGAGACACGGTGTACACACTCATGTTAGGCCCAGAGTTTCTTGTCCTTAGCACTAATGACATTTGGGTCTGGAAGATTCTTTATCGCTGGGGGCTGTCCTACAGGATGTTTAGCAGTGTCCCTGGTGCTGATCCAGCTGGGAGCAAACTCAGCTGTGACACTGTGACAATGAAAAATGTCTCCAGACATTGCCATATGTGTCCTGGAAGAAATCCCTCCCCTATGCACATGGAGAACCACTACTCTAAGCACAGATTTCTCTCTTTCTCTCCTTCTCCACTCCCTTTTAAAAAATGGGATCTCTACTCAACTGGAATGTTCTCTCACTCAAAAAGCCAACTTCCCACAGATCCCCCAATTCAAGTATGTAGGTCATTAGCTGATTAGCCTCATCCCTGTTAGGCAGAGCTATCTCTTGCATCTCCTTCAAAACTCTGGTGCCACATTCTGTGTTTGCAACACACCCTGTGCAGTCAGCAGCTGGCCTTGCACAAAACCAGCCTTACACTGCTCCCCTCAGCAGGGGATGGTGGGACTAGCAGGTATTTGGGCAAACAGGGACCAAGATTGACAGGCACATCCCCTTCCTATATTAAAAAGTAAACCCTCCAACTATAAATTTCTGTCTAATCAGTTCTTATTTACAGCTTGAAAACAAAACCTTAAAATGAAATGAGTCTTTCTCTTCAAATTCATCTAAGGATTCAAAATATCTAGGACAGGACAATCGAAGCAAAACTAAAACCCTGATGTTCTTAAACCACTTACTGGGAATATTTTCTTAAAATTTCCAATCCCTGATAAAGAGGTTTCAAATGCAATAGCTTATCTCTTGGGCTTATTAATAGGTATTTACTGAAATTATTAGAATGTACTGGGAGAATAGGAAATCCCACAGGGTCAAACTTTTTTAACCACTTCCAATAACACAGGCACCTTGTGACAAATAGTTGCCTGAACAGACCTATAAAGCAAGGAAGTTTCTCATATTCCCAAACAAACTCAATGAGGATGATGAAAATTTGAGAAGAATCAAAAGTTGCAGTTAAGATACAGAGCCTTTTAGATCATTCTTTAATTGGAAGTAGGAAGCTGGATGGTGGGGAATACATGCTATGGTGTGATTTTTTTTTTTTTTTTTTTTTTTTTTTTTTTTTTTCCTTCCCTGGCAGTACAGTCTTCAACTAGCCACCATTTAGCTCTGCCCAGAGTCCCTGAAACAGTTCCAAGTAGTAATGCTTACCTCATTCTATACAGAAAATAGTCTGGGCGGGGGGAAGTCTTAAAACGCAGTCTTAGCTGGGTGAGGTAGCTCATGCCTGTAATCCTGGCACTCTAGGAGGCCAAGGCAGGAGGATTTCTTGAGCTCAGGAGTCAAGACCAGCCTGAGCAAGAGCAAGACCCCATCTCTACGAAAAATAGAAAAATTAGTTGGGCATGGTAGCACATGCCTATACTCTCAGCTACTCAGGAGGCTGAGGCAAGAGGATCACTGGAGCCCAGGAGTTTGAGGTTGCTGTGAGCTATCATGATGCAACTGTCCGCCACCCAGGGCAACAGCGTAAGCCTGTCTCAAAAAAAAAAAAAAAAAAAAAAATCTCATCCCTGTTAGGCAGAGCTATCAAATTAAGTTTTCCAGATTAAAGAAAATTGTAGAACTTACTTTTGCCTGGCTCACTTTTCTCAAGAAAAAAAAAGTAAAATAAATCAAATGATCTAAGTGACTTAATTAGAATGGTGTATAAAATAATAACACAACAGGCCTGAGACTAATATCCATAAACAGGCCTACTGGCAAGATCACTCTTGATCAGGAATTTGGATTTCAGAAGAGCTCCTGCCATTCCTCAACTGGCAAAAAGAGCTCACTGGGCTTGAAGTCCCTGTAAAGACAATACAGTTTCTGCTGAACACCTACTTTCCTTCTGGAATTCAGTATCTGCTAAGCAGAGGTGCCCACATGAGGACACATTTGCAGACCTTGTAATTCAAACATTATAACCAGTGAAATTACCTGGTCCCTGTTTTCCTGATTTGCCAGTGTACTTGACTTCATAAATTTGTTCAAATATTAATATAAGTTCTTTGACAGCTTCTTCCACGTGCTTACTTTTATGGTTTAGAATATCAGCCCATTCTTTTGTATATGTCTAGTAAATAAAGAAATAACAATTCATTTCCAGATACTTAAAAACACTGTGAAAATTATTGTTAACATGACTTGAATTTATAAAACTATCATTAACTTCATTTGGAACAAGAGATAGTTGCCAATGGCACAATGTTTCAGATCCAAAATTGTCAGTGGCTAAAAGCATAGCCACTAAGGCCCAAGCAAAGACTAGGACAGAGAAGATTTGGCCTGTCTCTGACTCAATCACACACAGAGCCCTGTCTTCACATTCACATGGGGTGGGGCGGGGTGGGGGGAGGCTGAAGGAGCAGAGAGAAGATGGTGTCCAGGTTAAAAATGAGACATGGTTTTTAAAAAGGACAATCCAAAGTGTTACTTTGAAAGTTAAATGAGATAAGGTTTTTTGGAGCATGGTATTATATGCCAGGCATCAATTTAAGAGTTTTGCTTGCATTATAATAACTCGTTTAATTAAACAACAAACTCTTGAGATAGGTAATGTCATTGTCCCCATTTTACAGAAAAGAAAACTGAGGCTCAGAAAAAAAATTTTCCAAAGTCAACACAGTAAGTAGCTAGGAAGAATCAAGATTTGAAACCTGTTTTCCCTGATTCTAAAAGCCTGTATTTTGTCTTTCTGAAGAATAGTCAGCAGCTGAGAAACAGTCAAAGTCAGAAAAGACAACTGGTTTATAAAATTGAATAAGTCTTTTGAGATGGCCGCAGCATCCATGCATTTTAGGAAAGAAAAAAGCAAATAGGAGCAGCGCATTTGGCTTCAAGAATATGGCTACAGAGGATCCCAAGTCTGTGTATGCAACTTCTGTCCTGACAAGCCTTGGGAGGGCCCATATTCCCCATGTTCTGTCCCTGTGTTCTTTTCTTGACCTTTTCATCTATATCTGAACCCATTCTCATCTTTTTTCAGTCTCAAAGGAAATGATGTTCTTGCTCCTACCCAAAGACATTCTCTAATCCAATCTAAATCTCCACCAACTCTTCTGACTTTGTTTCATTATTCATTCACTTTGTCCCTTATAATTTATGTAATACAGTGCTAAGCTTTAGAACTGCAATAGTGGCTGGGAGTCACTTAAGTATAACAGGGAAAACCCAGTATTAAACAAGCAGAGCACTCCAGTGATCACGGCAGATTGGACACGTGTTTATACACACCCCTGCTTTTGAAAGCCCCTAAGAAAGGAACCAGACATTGCTAGTTAGACTTGGCTGATTGAACACACATGTTGATCTTGGCACTCTCCTGGTATCTCCATAAACCTCAACAAAAAAAATATAGTAACCTTTTAAAAAGAACATATGCACCAGAACAAATGGGAAAATGTCATATAAATTCTTCCATATGTTTCCAATGCTAGATAACAGAAAGTTAATGGGATTCAACAACTGCTTAGGGGAAAATTGAATATCCATTCACAAAAGAATGAAATTAAACCCTTTCCTTACATAGTACAAAGAAATTAACTAAACTGTCACTGCCTTAATGTTCACACATCTAAGTCCTCCAAATCAAGGAGAAATGCATGTTTGTGGGTTTTTGTAAGTACACGGGCAGTGATCTATGGCTTAAAAAAATTTTTTTGTTCCTGTGACAATGTTTGTTAACCCATCCAGTATATTTACAGAAAAATGGAGCATGTAATAGTCCTTCATGTATAATAACTGTTTTCCCCTCAAAACCTTAGTTACCTAAACTCATTATTTGTAAAAACTGAAATTCAGTGATTAAAGCTAGAATTCTAAAAAAAAAAAAAAAAAAAAGAAAAAAGAAATTAACTCAAAATGGATCACAGACTCAAACTTAAGAGCTAAAACTAAAAAATCCTAGAAGAAACATAGGCATAAATCTTCATGACTTTGGATTAAGCAAAATTTTCTTAGATATGATACCGAAAGCACAGCAACAAAAGAAATTTGACAAACAGGATTTCATCAAAATTAAAAACTTCTGTGCTTTAAAGAACACCATCAAGAACATTCAAGGCAACCCACAGAATAGGAGAAAATTTCTGTAAACCATACAGCTAATAAGGGAATAGCATTTATTAAAAAAACTATTTACTACTCAAAAATAAAAATACAAATCCCCATTTGAAACAGAGAAAATGACCTGAATAGATATTTCTGAAGGAAAGTATTTGAAAGGTTAATAAGTATGAAAATGATGCTCAACATTACTAGCCTTTAGGGACATTCAAATCAACACTACAGTGAGATACCGCTTCACACTCATTAGTATGGCTGTCATCAACAAGTGCTGGCAAGGATACAGAGAGATGAGAACCCTCATATACCGCTGATGGGAAAATACAATGATACAGCCACTTTAGAAAATAGCCTCAGAGGTCTTCAAAGGGTAGAACATGGAGTTAACAAATGAGCCAGCAATTTCATTCCCAGGTATACACACTCAGGAGAAATGAAAGCAAATGTCCACATAAAAACATGCACACATGTTCACAGCAGCATTGTTCATGACAGCCAAAAAGTAGACACCATCCAAATGTTCATCAATTGGTGAATGGGTAGCTAAAGCATAGTATGACCACGCAATGTAGCATTATTCAGCAATAAAAAGAAATAAAGTTCTGACATATGGGACACTATGAATGAACTTTGAAAACACTGTGCCCGATGAAAGAAGCCAGCCACAAAAACCACATATTGTATGATTTCATTTGTATGAAATGTCCAGAAATAAACAAATCTATAGAGGCACAAAATAGATTAGTGGTTGCCAGGGGCTGGGAGGGTTGAGAGGAAATAAAGAATGATTGCTAATGAGATTCCTTGAGGCTGATGAAAATGTTCTAAAATCAACTATTGTACAACACTGGGAATATACTAAAAACCATCCAGTAGAACACTTTAAATGGGTGAATTGCATGGTATGTGAATTCTATCTCAATAAAGCAGCTAAAAAAGAATAACTCATGCCAGAAATAATTTCAGCCAGAAATTGGGGAAAGAAAAGTTAATGGGATCTGGGAAAGGGAAGGCAGCATGTGTGAGAGTTGGGAGAAATTTGTTTGTGAATCAGAAGTGAAGGAAGATTCAGGAAAGTTTTTGGTTTTGCTGACAAGGCAAAGAAGAGAGCCATATTAAGACCACTTTTAGAGGGACCCAATGGAGAGGACAAAGGTGAAGACATAGGAGAGAAAGGAGAAGACTGGTGGGGCAAGGCCACTGGTGGACAGGCATGGGGTCTAGGGCCCATTTCAAGGACCTTAATTTTAAAGAGATGGGAACTTTCTCTGTGGGACTGGAAGGGAGGGAAAATGGATGCAGAAGCTATCAGCAATGTCCTGAGAGCTCTGAGTGTGAAAATTATTTACTTGACTCTAATTTAGAAAACTGCATAATCCCTACCACCCCATCAAGGCCACCCTGCCAGGCACTCCAGGTGCTGGCTATTCTCCATTCATGCCCTGCCAACCTACTCTCCACTCTTCTCTGCTCCGCTCTGTGTAGAGTGGGGCTCCCTTCTTCTCTGGCTTCCAGCTGGGTTGGCCAAATTGGATGCACCAGCAGAAGATAGGAGAGCTGTAGGAGAGAAGCTGGGGTATTTCTTCCCACTCTCTCCTTGCATAAAGGCTGCATCTCCGGGAGAGCCCTTCCACATAGCTCCAGCTTTTACTGGGCTCTGAAACCACTCTTTTCTTCCATGGTTCCTTTAGCCCTAGCAGTGCTGGTGACTTTCCACCACTGGGACTCCTAGGGTATCTCACCCTACTAGAATCTTCACCGACATTGTCCCATATGCAATGTCCTCAGCTCCATCCTAGTGCCTGACCCCTGATCAATAACATCTGCAAAAAATCAAATCTCCTTGATCCTTGATGATTTGGGCCACCCTAGATAATCATGACAACTTCCACTGCCATCGATGCCGAGGATAAGCAACTCGTGTACACATTCCACTGCAAAGACATGTCCTACATCAGCTAGGATCCTGATGGCTCAGCCACCTTCTTTTTATGTTTAACAAGTGGCAAAATAATATCACTGCAAAACTACCTCTATACCATGTCACTCCTCCAGCTGAGGCCACACCAAGGAATAAGGACCCCACCTCTTCGGGAAGGCTAACCAATCCTAAGGTCTAAAAGCATTCTTAAAGTTCAGTGAAAAACAGCCTGAAATGAAGTGCCTCAGAGGTAGGCCAGGGACAGGCTGGGTGACAGAGAAATTGATGGTTTTGTTTTAATTGAGAATTAACTCAAATACCACAAAATTAACCTTTTGAAGTGTACAATTCATTGGTTTTTAGTAGATTCACAGAGTTGTGTGACCATCCCCTCTAATTCCAAAACATGTTCATGACCCTGAAAAGAATCCTCATACCTTACTCCCTCATCTCCACAGCCTTGGCAACCACTAATCTACTCTGTCTCTATAGAGCCAAGTTGATTTTACCAACAGAATTTCAAACACTGTTTAATGTATTTAATAGTGCTCTCCTATCATAACTTGGATCATATTTTTCCCTGATTTTCTATGCCATTTGTATATATCTATTGAGACTCAGGCATGTATCGGTCAGGGTCAAGTTAGGAAAACAGAAGGCACACCACCTATTATAACAAATAGAATTACAGAACTTCACAGAGAGAACTGGTCAAACAAGTATTAAATGACCCAAAATGCTAACAGAGATAGTAACTATGAGAAACAGCTAGTATCCCTAGAACTTGGGAGAAGGGCTCTTAGAAACTAGAGCTGGCCAGAGAAGGAGCTGCCTGCCCATGGCACTGCTACCCAGAAGCTCAGAGAGGGATCTCAAGGTGCTGGCATCATGGGACTCTGGATGCTGGCATCCAGAACATGGGACTGGTTCTGGAAGGCCTGGAAAACCTAGGGCCTGTGACTAAGTGCTGCTGCCACAATGAAGAGCTGTTGCGGGTATGATGGCGTCAGGACAGGAAGCAAAACAGCAAAGAGCAAGTCCCTTCTCTCTCTCCCAGCATCCTTCTAGCACATACCCACTGGCAAAACCGAAATGGGAGCCAGTTGACCAAGAAGAAGCATAGCTTACAGTCTCAGCCTTGGGATCACAGAATAGAAGGAATGATTTGAAACTAACAGGAAGAAAGATTTTTAATAATTAGCATCATCTATCCTAAAACCCTTAGATGCTCCAGGACCATAAGTACCCCTGATTCCCAAATATGATCTGACATTTCTGTTTGGCCCAAACAAACCTTGTCCCCCTAAATTAGAGTGTTATCTGACTTGACTTCACTATAACGGCCCACCTGATGGTAGGTTTGTCAGAAGGTAGCCCAACCATTACTAGACCTTAGCTCACTCCAAGGCCAGAGACTGGAGCATACTGATTGGCAAAGGTGCTCTTCAGAACTCTGCCTTCTTCACCTTGACTTACAGTATTGAGACTTACAATATGTAATTCCCCAGTGCTGATAGTAGGTATAGAATTTCAGTTTGGAATAATGAAAAGGTTTTGTAAATAGATAATGGTGATGGTTACACAACACTGTGCAAGTACTTAATGTCAGTGAATTGTACACTTAAAATGGTTAAAATCATAAATTTCATGTTAATATATTTTATCACAATAACAAATCAAAAAATCAGTGGGGGTGGGGGATGATTTCAGGGGTGTCCAGCCTTTTTTTTCCTCTGCCACACATTGGAAGAATAAGAGTTATCTTAGATCACACATTAAATACACAAGCATGAACAAAAGCTGACCACCAAAAAATATGCTTATGCATAGTATTAGTAATATCCAACACAACAGATAAGCAGAAAGTTTTCACAAAATCAGCATGTGGCCTATGGGTCACAGGTTGGACACTACTATAATACATGAACCTGTCTGGCTCCTAATTTAAAGACACCAACTCTAAAAAGAGTGCTACTGAAGCTAAATATATTTGTGATCTATGAGTTAGAAATCTCGCTTCTTGGTATATACCCACAAAAATTAGTGCTTAATGTCCACAAAAACTCACGTGCAAGAATTCTCAGTGTATAACCAAAAGCTATCAACTATCCAAATGCCCTCAACAGTAGAATGGATTAATAAATTGCAATAAATGTATATGATGGAATACTATACAGCAATGGGAATGAATGAACTAATGCTTCACATGACTTCAATGATGAATCTCACAACTATAAAACAAGCAAAAGAAAGGATATATGCTCTGTGATTCCATTTATATGTCTATGAAGTTCAAAACAAACAAAACTAATACACAGTGTAGAATTCAACTAGTGAGGGAGGTGGTATTTCCTGGAATGAACCACAGAGGAATGACCTGGAGTAAAGAAAGTATTCTATATCTTGCTCTTGGAGATAGTTACAAGGATGTAGCATACGTAAACATTCACTGAAAGACGTAAGACTTAAGACGTACACAAGTTTCTGTATATATGCTACACCTTAACTAAAAACAAAAGCAAAGAACATGGGCCTAAAATGAAAAATAAGCTGAAACCACAACTTCAATGAGAGCTTTTTATTTTATAACCAAAACACCAAATAAGGCCTTGGAGCCCTCATATGGGCAGGAGGCTGGAACTAAGATCTACCCATCCTCATCTCCACATAACATGACGAAAATCAAAGGCGAGGCCCTCAGGGAAAAAGTGGACTGGAAAGGAAAATTAGTTGTATTAGTTGAGACTCTAGGCTGGGAAAAAAATTCTTCCTTAGGAATTTGCAAACGCTAGTTTACCCTCACACAGGTTTGGGGCTTGAGTTTATACCACCTGTGTAGTCTTGTTAATTCTATCCTAAACTACACAGGTTGTATAGTTTACTACACAGTTGTATGTTAGTTGTGAGACACTAACATAAAATTGTCCCAAGTTGGTAAAACTCCCAGGTACCACACAGGACAGGCTCTTAGCCAGAGCTGTCCAGGATTCTCACAAACGCACACGTGTGCATCAGTTCCCAATGCAAATCGTAAAGCACATCAAGAAATAAGCCCCTCTCAGCAAGAACTGGCAGAAATAGCAAAGAGCAGAATAGGCTAAAATAACTGGTTTTATTAAAGAAAACAGAGATTTTTAGAGTAGATTAAAAACAAAATATAGCCAAATAGTCTTTATAAGAGAAGCCAAAAAGACTGAAAATAAAATGGAAAAATATACAACTGAGACATAATAACCAAAAAAGCTGCTATAAAAGAGACTGATATCAAACAAAATAGGATAAAAAGCTTACTCTATAATGAAAAAAGGAGCAAATGTCCGGGAAGTTATAACCATCTTAAACTTGAATGCACCAAGAACAGGATATTAAAATGAGTTGTTTCGTGTTGTATCAGTTACAATTGAGAATAAATAATTTTAAGACCATGTACATTATGCGGAAGGCAGTTCTTAAAAAGGAGGAGGTAAAGCAACTCACAGCCCACTGCCCACCCTGACGTTAGAGCAGGGACGCTACCTCACTGGTAGAGATTTGGTAGTAACAAGCATATGGAACTTCAAAAGAACTACTAAAGACCTTTACTTGTGTCCTCTAGTAATTCAAAATAGAGGAGTTGACCGGGCCTAAGCAGTTCTGAGGCATGATGCTGGCTAGCTGCCAGCCTCACCCCTAAAGGCAAGAAGAGGTGTCCTGGGGAGAAGCTGCACCTCCAAAGAAACGGGCAAATGAACCTGTTTACCAGGGGCCAGATTGGACCCCTGGAAATGCAGCCATCTGTGGTTGTCTTGAAAAGGACACCAACAAGGTGAGGCAAGCTGGCAGCAAGGGTACAAAGGAGGCACAGGTAAGCAGGAGAAAACAGAGAGTTAGAGAGTGAGTGCTTTCAAGAAAGATTGTGTTACTTGCTAGGCCTTGAAAATGATTAGACAGGGTTACTGTTCTTGTGCTTTCAAGTTAGTGGAAGACAAACAGGTATCCAAATAAGTTCAACATAATGAGATGCTAAGGAGGTTAGATTTTATCCTGCGAAGACCAGGTGCCTCAGACGGCACCCGTAGCTCAGTGGGTAGGGCGCCAGCCACATACACTAAGGCTGGCGGGTTCGAACCCAGCCCAGGCCAGCTAAAACAACAATGACAATGGCAACAAAAGAAAGCCCAGCGTTGTGGCAGGCGCCTATAGTCCCAGCTACTTGGGAGGCTGAGGCAAGAGAATCGTTTAAGCCCAAGAGTTTGAGGTCGCTGTGAGTTTGAGGTCGCTGTGAACTGTAACACTAGGGCAACAGCTTGAGACTTGGTCTCAAAAAAAAGAAAAGAAAAGAAAGACCAGGTTCCTCTGCCACTGAAGGACTTAAGCTGGAGCAAAATCTTACTCAAGCAAAATCAGGCTAGGAAACAGAGGTAAGGAAAGGAGTCCAGATGAGTCTCCAGGATTCTGAGTGACTTAGAGGGAAAATTCGTTGTAATTAAAAACACAAGTAAGATGATATGGCCCTGGTGGCATCACAGAGGAAGAAGAGGCCCCAGGGAATTCCAGCATTACGCTGGAGACATTGGTAAGGTATCTAGGATGTGGCCATGGGTTAGAACTGCTGAAGCCATGTAAGTTTTTGGGACAGAAGATGTCCAAAAAAGGCTAGGATGCCTAAATGCTACTGACCCAGATTTCTAATGTTAGATTACCAGTTCACATTCTCTGTGTATAAGCCAGTATTTTGTGATTATAATACAATAAATAAATGCATACCTCATTGAGGGTCAACATATCTTCTACCTTGGTAGCGCCACCTTCAGGCAGGGAAATTAACACCGTTTTGGCTATCTCCTTTAGAACAGTATCAATATGCATTTCACACAGGTCATTGATCTACCAACAAAGAAAAACAGTGGGAGAAAAACTTTTCTTTATAGTTAGCTTTTCATCCAAAAAGTGCTTGAGCTATAAATTAATTTAGTGGGCTAGATCTAGAAACTTGTGTCCTAAGCCAAGCATAATTTGGTGAAGATTATATGAATACATCTGCAAAGAAAGCTTAACATGGAACTAAATTTTTCTTTAGCAGAAACATGGGCCATAACCTGATATGTGGTATCTTCCTGAATTCCCATTCCAGCACAGAAGACATCGATATCCCAGCTTTCTAGCTGAAGATACCAAGGCTCAGAGAAGTGAAGTAACTTGGGAGGAACACACAGCTAGTGAAATGCAGAGACTCCTACTCAGGTTTACTTGATTCCAAAGCCTCTGAGTTTGTCTATTACACTATGCTTCTAGGACAGATTAATACATTTAAAAAAATACGCATGTTGTGTGCAGCAAACATCAGAAATCAATAGACAAATCTCCAATACATTATTATAATATGATTATAATATTATTCAATTTAATTCAATAATATAATATAGTCAATGCATTAATATTAATCAATATTTAAGCACTCCACTCTGCCATCTTCAACAGTCTACAATCATCCCATTTTCTAACCTACAGGGTGAAGTTGAACTACCACTTCAACATATTTAAAGGTGATTCAGGGATAAGAACAAGATCACCTTAAAGGAGGATCCCAAAGCAGTAAAAGAAATACAAAGCATTATTTTTTTAATTGACATGCTTTTAGTGAAAAGTCATATACTCTAAAGAGCTTCCATAGATAATCAAACTATTTCTTACATTCTGAGTGTTAATATATGTAGCCTTTTTCACTTATTAATCATACCGTCTTTAAAAGTTGATTGAACATATCCAAAACAGAATCAACTTCTTGAAAGAAGCTTTCCAGTGTTAAAGATGACCATGTCAATATCGTGAGCCCTTGCCTCAGCACAGATTCCACCTATAAAAAGTGAAAACAGCATCTTACATTATTAACAGCAGCATCTGAAGTCATAGAAAAGACTTTCCTTTACTACCAGCCAATATTACGGGTTGTATTTTCTCAGTTTTATTTTCCTTCCATTATACCATATAAAAAATAACTTTTCATTTTTAAACATCTTCAGCTACCTAGGAAACAATTGTGGATTTTAAGATTTAGATATTTTTCAAAGACAACAAAACTGAGGCAAGAAATTCTGTAGGAAATAGAGCTATGAAGTTAGACTAGAAAGATAGAGGGTCTAGGCAAGAATAAATGGTCTAAAATCCATAATTTATAGAGCCAAAATCTAATTTTAAATAACAGGGAAATCAACATAAATCTTCAGCATCACCAACCTTTTTCATTTTCGGGGTCATCAGATTGACAAACACAGAAGGCACCTCCTGACATAACTCATCATAATACTGCAGAAGACCCTATAAAAAGTTGAAATGGCTTATTTTAATTCATTATTTTAATTCATCTTAAAACAACAGTCAAGCACTGTGGGAGGCCAAGATGGGTGGATTGTGTGAGCTCCTAAGTTTGAGTCTGAGTCTGAGTAAGAGCAACACCCACCATCTCTACTAAAAACAGAAAACCAAGCCAGGCATTATAGTGGGTGCCTGTAGTCCCAGCTCACTCGGGAAGCTGAGGCAAGAGGATTGCTCAAGCCCAAGAGTTTGAAGTTGCTGCGAGCTATGATGCCAGGGCACTCTACCCAGGGCAACAGAGGGAGACTGTCTCCAAAAAAAAAAAAAAAAAAGTAAACAAAAAAAGAAACCACCAGTCACATTTGATTCATACCAAGAAGGTTTCATCACACCTGTCCTTCATGGTCCTGACATCACAGGGCCTGCTCATGTACATTTAAACTGATTTCCTCCACCTGTAAATTACCTGAGCTTCCCCTGTAAGTCAATGGAACTTTCTAGATTTTCATTTTTCATGTGTATTATTGTCTTCCTAGATTTATATTATTATAAATGGTTTAGACAATTGTCTTATTTTCTCTTTTTGATATCTATCATTACACAATTTCTCCTTCCTGTCCCTTGTCTTCTGGCACCTTAAAACATGCTAATCACTGAGGCCACACTTGCTTTCTTGAATCAAGATAAATTTAGCATCTCCACAAAACCAAAATGAATAAGTTTTTATGTTTTCTAAGATATTTTTTAAACATGATCTATGATGATCCAGTTGTGATCGTTTTGTAACTCACCATACTATGTGTAGATGTGGATTCCCGTTACTTCTTCCCCAAATTAGTAATATTAAACTGTTTCAATTTTCACTTAATAGTGGCAAAGTTCTTGATTCCTTTCCTTTTTATCTGTTACTTACAGCTGAAGTTTTATTTATACTTGACACTTGGCAAAGAACTGTGACTTCCAGTGATACTGTTCAATGCTAACTAACTAAAAGCCTATAAATTGTAATGCAAATGAGATTAGCTGCATTTTATAACAGTAGTTTGACACTCAAT
Source organism: Perodicticus potto (assembly GCA_963574655.1). NCBI lineage: Eukaryota > Metazoa > Chordata > Mammalia > Primates > Lorisidae > Perodicticus > Perodicticus potto. Next base: position 32,888 of record CAUYRH010076737.1, read on the forward strand.
CCTCCAAAGTCACAACTAGCCAGCATAAAGACTTTTGACTTTTTTTTTCCTTTATGAACACATCAATTTCTCTCTTTGTTGATGATTAACATTTAAATCAAAATACACTTTGATGCTGAATCTACAATTTCTACAACACCAATGCTCCTCTAGGTTTTTTAAATATAATAATTAAATGATATTTTGGTAAGAGCTAAAACTATTAAACTCTTGGAACAAAACATAGGCAGAAATCTTCATGACCTTAAATAGGCAGATTTCTAGACATGATGTCAAAAACACAAAAGACAAAAGAAAAAGTAGATGAATCAACCTTGATGAAAATGTAAAATGCTGGGAGGCACCTGTGGCTCAAAGGAGAAGGACTCCAGCCCCATATGCCAGATGTGGCAGGTTCAAACCCAGCCCCGGCCAAAAACCGCAAAAAAAAAATGTAAAATGTTTGTGCATCAAAGGATATTATCAAGAAAGTGAAAAAACAATCCGCAGAATGGGAGAAAGTTTTGGCAAATCACATATCTGATAAAAGACTAGTATTTAGAACATATAGAGAACTATTAAAGGTGGCTGGGTGCAGTGGCTCATGCCTATAAAACCTAGCACTTTTGGAGGCTAAGGTGAGAGAATGGATAGCTTGAGGACAGGAGTTAGAGACTAGATGGGCCAACATGGTGAGATAATTTACCATTTTTGTTGTTGCTCTTAGTGTCATGTATTAATATAATTAAAATTTTAGGCAGCACCCATAGCTCAGTGGGTAGGGCGCTAGCCACATGCACCAGTACTGGTGGGTTCAAACCCTGCCCCACCTTGCTAAAAACAAAAAAATAGTCAGACATTGTGTTAGGCACCTGTAAGCCCAGCTACTCAGGAGACTGAGGCAAGAGAATCACTTAAGCCCAAGAGTTGTAGGTTGCTGTGAGCTGTGATGCCACAGTACTCCCCCAAGGGCAACAAAGTGAGACTCTGTCTCAAAAAAAAGAAAAAAAAAAAAAATATATATATATATATATAATTAATACTTTAGGTTTATTATACTTGCTAGTGGGATAAATTTTTGAAATATTCTCGTTAGTTTCCAAAAGAACTTCATTATCCTTTTGTTCATATTTCCAGACATGGACTTCAATTAAACTGAAAGATTTAAATATAATGACATATTGAATGTAACAGATTCATATTACTCTTCCCAGTAAGAAACAGGAAGAATCAGCAATTTGCTTATTATATTATTGATTACAAACATAGTTAATAGATTTTGCACCACTGAAAACAGAGTTCATTTCTTATTGAATAAGTCATCTATTCCATTAATTTCTGTGTGCTTATCTTATTAATCATATATATTCAGTTCTCTATTGCTGGGGTTAGATCTCAGTCTTTTACTATTACTGGTAATACCGGAAAGAATGTCCTTATACTTATGTATCTTCCTGCACTCCCAAAATATGTCCACAGCCTTCCTAGAAGTTAATACATCTTGCTGTTTTAGTTGGCTTTCTAAAGAAATTCTCATGTTTCTCTTGTTTCACATTTTCCTTTTTTTTTTTTTTTTTTTTGCAGTTTTTGGCGGGGCTGGGTTTGAACCCACCACCTCAGGCATATGGGGCCAGCACCCGACTCCTTTGAGCCACAGGCACTGCCCCACATTTTCTTTTTTTCTTTTTGAGAGACAGTCTCACTCTGTCACCCTGGGTAGTATGCCCTGGCATCCGCCTAGCTCACAGCAATCTCAAACTCCTAGGCTCAAGCAATCCTCCTGTCTCAGTCTCCCAAGTAGCTAGGACTACATGCAGCTGCCCTGATGCCTTGCTAATTTTTTCTATTTTTTTAGTAGAGACGGAGTTTCACTCTTAATCAGGCTGATCTCAAACCTCTGAGCTCCAGGGATCCTGTTTCCTCAGCTTCCCAGAGTGCTAGGATTACAGGCCCGGCCTTGTTTCCCATTTTAGAAACTATGCGTTAGGATGTGAATATACTTGGTTTTAATCTTTTCTGTGCTATTTTGTAATATCAGTTTCTGCCTGTCATTTTCATTTTTTAAAATTTTAGTTTGCCCTACTATTGAACTTGAATTTAAATAATGTTTCATTTTACCTCATAATGTTGAGAATTCCTTCTACTATGCAATATAGTCAACCCACTTTATTAATTTATATTTTACTATTAGCCTAGAATTAAATATATTATAAAATTTAATGCCCTTAACCTATGAAATTGTAATATTAAAAAAAAATTTTTAACTTGCTATTTCATCACTGTCATTACCCTGAACTCTAGATCTGATTTCTTTTTTTTTTTTTTTTTTTTTGAGACAGAGCCTCAAGCTGTCACCCTGGATAGAGTGCTGTTGTATCACAGCTCACAGCAACCTCCAATTCCTGGGCTCAAGCGAGTCTCTTGCCTCCGCCTCCCAAGTAGCTGGGACTATAGGCGCCCGCCACAACGCTTGGCCATTTTTTGGTTGCAGCCATCATCGTTGTTTGGTGGGCCTGAGCTGAATTCAAACCCGCCAGCTCAGGTGTATGTGGCTAGAGCCTTAGCCCGTTGAGCCACAGGCGCCGAGCCTAGATCTGATTTCTAATAATCTCACTTTCTGCTTTCCATCTCCAACTTCTCTCTGGTATGCAAGTCAATATTTATGTATACCAAGAATCAACGTAAGTAACAAATTTCCCCTCAATGTCATGTTAGCATATCTGCAGGGATATATTTTTCCTTTACAAAAAAAAAAGGAATCCTTCAAAAATAATCAGAAAACATAATCTGTGTTACCTGCAAATACAGTTTGTCTGCTTTCAATTTACTTTCCAATTTTAGCAATCTCTTTGCATCTTCTGGTACATCCAACTTCATTTTTAACATGCACTTAGTTTCTCGAACAACTTCCAAAATTTTGGGGTCAAAATTAACCAGCAACTTCCCTGTTTCTGGATGTCTCACAAAAAGCGTGGCTTGTAAAGCTACAAATGAATAAACAATTGTTGGTATTACTTTTTCTGGATTTCCTTTGTGCTTCCATCTCTAACTTCCTAAGGACAAAACAATAGTTTTGGATGTCCCAGGTGCTAAGGCACAGTACCTGGCACACAGTCAGTACTCAAAGATTAGATTAATGTATGCAGAGTGTCTGCAGAACCATAACATCAGATCCAGAAATAAAAACTGACCAAGAACTTCAACCTTTGTGCTGTGAATTGCAATACTTTTTTGAGTGGGTCAAAGAGATCTGTAATATGATGTTAGTTTATTTTTATGGATTGGGACTTTACCCCTGGGAAAGAACTAAAGAAGGTCAGAACTATAAAAGATGACACACCTCATTTCAAACCCTTTTTCATTCTGGACACCAAACTAGCTTTTTCAAGGAGGTTCATCTGAATCGGTCTCATGCTACATTTTCAACTAGGCTCAGTATCAGTAAGAAATATTAAACACCATTGAGTTGTGAACTCCTGGAATATTTTTTTACACTGTATCTCACATAAAAATCAATCACATAAATAGACATTATCAGATAAGTTTATTATGAATTAAAATACATAATCTCAACAGGGTAGCCTTCGATTATTAGTTATCCTAACAATTATTTGTGAGGCATAATAATACAACACTTGTAGACTAATAAGTATTAGCTCGAGTTTATATCTTATACTAACACTACTAACATGAGAATTTCAAAATAATCAGATTTTTTCCAAGCTTCATACTGTTTCACACAATGTAGCCACATCAAATGTCTAGTAAAATGTCTGTATATCTCTTTGAAGTTAGTTTGCTTTTACTCATCAGATGAAACTAGTCTTGATATGGATCTTGATAGCACAAGTTACATGGAAATTTAAACTAAAAAATTTATTCATTTCATTTGGAATCTTTTAAAATTGGATTAGAAATCATTTATCCTCTTTTGAAGATTTATTGAATGAAGTCTGTCTTCCCTAAACTGTACTGAGCTAGTATGAAAGGACAAAAAGCTCATCTTGACAGACCAATAATGACAGCCAGCAAGTCTGCTCCAGGCCAGAGTGACCATTCCATTGCAAGTGAATCACCATCGGAGAAACTTTACAGCTAAAGGAGGCTGATACTAGGTCCCCAATTATTAGTCTAAGTCCTATACATTTGAGTCACAGCAATAGAGTAACAGGAAGTCTTCTAGAGAAATTCCTTTCTGATAGGCTGTGCTCACATGAAAAAATTTAACTTTATATTGTTTTACATGTGAGCACTTCTCCTGGGCACTAATCCACGGCAGTATGTACATGTGTACTGCACACAGTAGGTGTCAACCGATATTCTCAAGGTTTTCTCCCCAGAAATATTGATAAAATTGGTATTAATGTTTATCAAGACTGCCTGATCTCTACTTGTTGGATTTTTTTTTAATTTTTTTTTTTTTTTTTTTTTTTTTTTTTTTTGAGACAGAAACACACACTGTTGCCCCGGTTAGGATGCCATGGCATCATAGCTCACAGCAATCTCAAACTCTTGGGCTCAAGTGATCCTCTTCCTTCTGCCTCCCAAGTAGCTGGGACTACAGGCGCCCGCCATGATACCCTGCTAGTTTTTTTTTCTTTTCTACTTTTTAGTAGTGATGGGGTCTTGCACTTGCTCAGGCTAGTCTTGAACTCCTAATGGGGTCTTGCCCTTGCTCGGGCTGGTCTTGAACTCCTAAGCTGAAGCAATCCACCCGCATTGGCCTCCCAGAGTGCTAGGATTACAGCTGTGAGCCACCGTGCCCAGTATTTTTTTTTTCAATATTTTAAGAGTCCCCTAGACTACCTGGCACCATTCTTGGCACTTTTAGAAGTAGTACAGTATAAGGGTTAAGAGAGTGGATTCTGGAGCCTGACTGCCTGAATTTGATTCCCGGGTCTGCCACTTACTGTGTGATCTTGGGCAAGTCCGGTAACCAGTGCCTCCCGTTTCCTCATCTATAACACAAGGTTAATAATTGTTTCTCCAAGGGTTGCCATTAGGATTAAAGAAATTAGTTTATGTGGAGTGCTTAAACAGAGCCTGGAGCACAGTTAGCACTGTAGAAAAATGTTAGCGATGATCATTATTAAAAGGATATAAGATAAAACAGACATGCAGAGGATCCTTAGAACGTGCAGGGAGGTAAGACAGATATATAAAGCAACAAGCATCAGGAGAAAAACTGTGCATAAAACGTGTGGAGAACTCTGGAAGAGGAACACATTGTTTTCTGCCAGGAGGAATAAGAAAGGGCTTTATGCAACAGGTGATCTTTGAGCTTGTTTTTGAACAAGCAGAGGGAAAGCCCTGGGGGTAGAAAACCTAGCAAGAGAAAAAAAATAGAAAAGTTCATGGCATACTAGGTAGAAGCAAAACAGTATGTGCTCTGTATTTCAGTTGTTAAAAATTCTCTTTTACTTTTTTCCATAATGTGAGTTTTAAGCTTCCCTTGATGTTCCTCAGAAAGCACTGCTCTCTTAGCGGACTTTCATTAGAATCCATAGGGTCCTGGCCAGGCCCGACGGCTCACGGCTATAATCCTAGCACTCTGGGAGGCCGAGGCGGGTGGATTGCCTGAGCTCAAGAGTTTAAGACCAGCCTGAGCAAAAGTGAGACCCCATCTCTACTAAATATAGAAAAACTATCCGGGTATCATAGCATGACAGGCACCTGTAGTCCCAGGTACAGAGGAGGCTGAGGGAAGAGGAGCCCAAGAGTTTGAAGCTGCTAATAGCTATGACACCATGACACTCTACACAAGGCAACAGAATGACACTCTGTCTCAAAAAAAGAATCCATAGGTTCCTACCATATACCATATCATCCAGAAATAGCTGACCTGATAAAAGGGGCTTATTAAAGGGATAACTACAGCACCACTTGGGGACAGCACCCTGTGGAGGTTGAGGGCTGTCCTCTAGAATGCAGGGATGTAGTGAATCAATGGCCTGTATGGAAGTGCTATGTTATCAACAGCTAAAGTCTAATGCCAAGACACAGGAGTGGGAGTGACCCCTCTTACCATTATTCCCAGTAACCCATGCACAGAACTTGTGCTTCCTATCCACAGAATTTGTGCTTCCTGGACCTACAAATCTGTGCTCTGCTGAAGTGGAGACCTGGTTTGGGAGGGAGAAATCTTTCTACCAGAGGATGTGGTAAAGGTTCTACCAAGGTCAGGGATAAGAGTGTACGGTTGAGGTTACAGCTAAGAGCTTAAGGTTAAAATGAAACAAAGCAGGAACCTGAACTGACCAATAATTTTGTCCACCCAAAAAACAACAACCTCCCAGATGACCAGCATGGCTAGATGATGGCCAAGAACCACCCCCTGCCTCACACTTTACTCTGCCCAAAGCCTTGGCAAAATATATCCCCTCCCCAGAGAGACTCAGATACAACCCTAACTGTGGGAGGTAGATACGCTGACTTCTCCCAGGGCGCCCCCAATCAGAAGGGGTATTCAGGAGATAGCCCATAAATGAATAGAGCCCAGCGCAGAAAGGTCTGGCTAGGCCTAAGCATTGGACAGTCAACAACTGGGAAGGATTAAACTCTTTGAACATTTGATATGTAGGTAAATTAGGAAACCTGGTTTACTTCCCCTTGGGGATAGAACTAGCTTCTTCCTCCCCCTTTCCAAATACACCATGGGCTGTCTGGTCTGTTAACAACCCCCTACAGGTTAACTAGCCTCTCTCTCCATCCAATCTTCACAGGGGATTTGGGATTCTTTCAACCCCACCTTTGGCATTTTTACATTTTTTTGCATATGCACCTTTGTTGAAAGTCACTAAAAGCCTTCTGAAGAGGCCAGAGAGAGGCTGCATTTTCTCAGTTTTCTCAGCCTGAATTCATGTAAGCCTTCTCCAGGCATTCTCAAACATTATGTTTTAAACTGGTTGAGTTATTTATTTTCAATGGAATTTTTTCCCAGTCGGCTTTCAAACCAGCTCAGGCTTAATGTGCAATGATCCCTGACACCTAACACTCTTAATTTGCTGGAACTGAAATTAAAACTGATATCAAACTCAGCAATAGAAAAAGAAAGGAAGGAGGGAGATAAGGAGAAAGGGAAGGGGGTTAGGGAGGAGGGAACAGGGAGGTCCCCAGGAATGGGCTGCAATTCTTCTTCCTCTGACTGGGATTGAGGTTGAATCTACAACATGATAAAATGGAATATGAAAACCTCCATAAATCTACAGAGAAACACCTATAAAGATATTTTTACTTTCAAACACAGTTTTTCAGTAAAAGGTCCTAACTCAAGTATATCAGCTAAGGTCATGACAGTTTTTGCTTATAAAATCAGAAAATTATTAACTGTAAATAAATAAACCATTGTATCATCCCTAAATCTTAACTATCCTAAGATTATGTGAAAAGATTGAAAAAATCCTCCAGAAACACAAATTCATTCAAAACCACCTAACCCTATTTTGAGTTTCACTGCGCAGTCTTACACGCACCGTAATGTAACTGTGTAATCTCCTTGACCCAGGCTGTGTGATAAATCACCTCGAATTCCACCAGCACATAGGCAATCTTGTTATACTGACGGATCACAGCTTTACCTTCCACACTTGACAAAATGTCTGAGTTTTTCTGTTTTTAAGGAAAAAAGAAAGATTTATTTTAAACATTTTCTGTTATTTTCATGTCCAAATCATAAGACTATTCCTATGTAAAATGATGTCAAACAATGATGCTACCAATTTAGATTCTACCTCAGAATAAAACAGAGATAGGGACCATACAAGGAAAAGAGACAAACAGGGAAATATTATCCGTATAGAAGGAACGCTGGAAAAGGAAGTGGTGGGTTCAAACCCAGCCCCGGCCAAAAACTGCAAAAAAAAAAAAAGAGGCCTGGAGCCCCACAGCCAGCCTCAGGCATTCAGAGTTTCTACCTCTGATTTTCTGCCCATCTCTACTTCTCTAGGCAAGATACAATAAATGGATTTTCTTTGAACAATGAATATCAGCGTAAATTCCTAAATTCCAGGCTTGGCGCCTGTAGCACAGTGGTTAGGACACCGGCCACATACATTGGAGCTGGCGGGCTCAAACCCGGCCCAGGCCTGCTAAACAACAATGACAACTACAGGAAAAAAAAAAAAAATAGCCAGAAGTTGTGGCAGGCTCCTGTAGTACCAGCTACATGGGAGACTGAGGCAAGAGAATCACTTAAGCCCAAGAGTTTGAGGTTGCTGTGAGCTGTGACGCCACAGCATTCCACCAAGGGTAATATAGTGAGATTCTGTCTCAAAAAACAATTCCAGAAGGGTAACCATAGATCAAAGAATAAAAATCAATTTCTTTATGTAAAAACTGAAAGATTAGATTTCAACTCACATATGTCAATCAGGATAATAATAATCCCCACCCTGCCACTATGAAGTCAACCCAGACTGAGTCCCCCGCCTTGACCTCTTATCCGAGGACAGGGTTTTAATCTTTTTTAAAATACTCAGAACAATGAAGTAAATGATGGCAGCCAAACAGAAACAATTAAATAATAAAATTACTTGTAAGACTATTGCTTTATAATTATTTTGTTCCATATTTAAGCATAAGACAGCATGCAAACCAACTCTGCTACCCTGTCCTTTAAATAAAAACAGAAGAACAAGGACAAAGAAAAGACATCCTGCCAGGTTGACGGCTGTTTCTCAGAAATCTAAGAATCTTAAAGACACAGGGAACAGACCGACTCAATCACACCCCACCCTTGGTATCAGTACTTCATACAGGAATACATGCTTTGAGTGTATCTTTACCTCCATTGAACACATAGATCCCTGACCTATCTGTCCACACATGTAAGTAAGCTCCAGTGCTAGGCCTATACTTTATTGTGTTTTCAAATTTTTTATTTTTTTTAAAAGGGCTCTTTTAAGTGCCCTGTGTTATTATTAATAAGACATAAAGTTATAAGATTCACTGACTTCGAGATAGTTGTACTTAAACTGGCTTATCTACTGCACATGAAGGAAATGACTTAGCCTCTCTCAAGTTTATACTGATAAACGAAATTTTGTTTGCCTGGTAAAAGAATGGGCTTTTTATTGGACACCAATATTACAAGAAAAAATATATTTCTTATGTTAAAACCACCATAATCCAAATATTATCAATTTAATTATTGGCTTACGAAGAAATAGTTGATGGGCTCACTTATCCGGCGATAGAGCTGCCTCACCCAAAGTATTTTTCCTGCTATAGGGGGCATGTTGCGAGCGAGAGGTGGGTCATCTTTTTGAGAATGATAAAGCTATAATTTAAAATGCAAAGTTAATGTCTGAATTTAATGCAGTGGAAAAAGCAAAAAATATACAGCTGTATTTGTATTGTTTTACTATTATTTATGTCTTATACTGCAGCGGTTCTCAACCTTCCTAATGCTGCTGCCATTTAATACAGTTCCTCGTGTCGTGGTGACCCCCAACCATAAGTAACGAAAATAATTGTAGGTTGGGGGTCACCATGACATGAGGAACTGTATTAAAGGGTCGCAGCATTAGGAAGGTTGAGAACCACTTTTGTACAGGCAGTAAAGCACACATCAGAGATAACTTGAAGCTCAGAAACAATGATGTTTACAATACTTGACACTTAATTCTCTCTTCACCTTTATTTCCTATTACATGTATTTTTTTCTGCCTTATCCCAAATTTTTTATTTCTTTGAGACAGAGTCTCCCTCTGGCACCCTGAGTAGAGTATCGTGGCGTTATAATTCATAGCAACCTCAAACTCTTGGGCTAAAGAGATCATCTTGCCTCAGGTTTTTCTTTTTTTAGTAGAGATAGGGTCTTGCTCTCACTCAGGCTGGTCTCAAACTCCTGAACTCCAATCCACCTGTCTCGGCCTCCCAGAGTGCTAAGATTACAGGCGAGAGCCACCGTGCCCAGTCCTTACCTCAAAGTTTAAGGAAGTATTCTCCGAAAAGGAGCATATAGATACATTACATCTTTCCCAATGGTCTCCAGACCTATATTTCAATCCTCAAAAATACTAACTCAAATGGGTTTTGCTAGACACACACCTGAAAACTATGGCAAAAAGACAGTTCCTAAGAGCAAAGAAGCATGAAGTTGGCTGCCCAGTGGCTCACGCTGCACCTTCCCACAGAAAGGAGGTCTAGGAGCACGTTACCTGCCATACTAGGCAAAAATTGTTTCCTCGGGACCACAGTGTTCTACTATGAAAATAGAATAAAAACTTCAAAACAAAACAATCCTTTCTAATTTAATGAAAAATTTGCTATTTTTTACTGTTTTCTGTGCATGAGCTATTTGCAACTCATGCAGTACTAGGATCAATTTTTACACTGCACACCACATGAGTTCTATGTGACTCACAACATACTCATTGAATTTATTTCATAGAAGTGAGTCTTTCGTCATTCTACAAGTATGTAGCTGTGTCTGGAGTGGACCATGCGTGGTCCTGAATGAGGACCTCTGTACCACATCCCTGAGTATGTGCAACAATGTCACGTCGCTGTCTACTATCATATGGATCTTGTTCAGAGCTACCAGGCAACAAGGCAAAATGCACAACTAAGAGTTATGGTGAAGTGCTTGTGCTGGAGCGGGTGACAGGAGGAGATGTCTGATTGACAGCAGCAGGGGTTTCGTAGCTTCAAGAAGCCCCCAGCTCAATACAAGCATGAGTTAAATACAACTCACATGGAAGTTAGTATGTTAGTCATGAAGGTCTTAGCAGAGAAGAAATCATTTTGAAAAGCTTGGCACCGGCTCGGCACCTGTGGCTCAACGGGCTAAGGCACCAGCCACGTACACCTGAGCTGGCAGGTTCGAATCCAGCCTGGGCCCGCCAAACAACAATGATGGCTGCAACCAAAAAACGGCCAGGTGTTGTGGCGGGTGCCTGTAGTCCCAGCTATTTGGGAGGTGGAGGCAGGAGACTCGCTTGAGGCCAGAAGTTGGAGGAGGTTGCTGTGAGCTGTGATGCCACAGCACTCTATCTAGGGTGAGAGCTTGAGGCTCTGTCTCAAAAAAAAAGGAAAAGCTTGGCACCAAACAATGATGGCAAATACTTTCAGAATTGTTTTCTTTTTGCATTAATGTACCATTCCATTTGTAACTGTGACACTTACCTTCTTCGTAGCATCAAGTTCAGCCACATAAAACTGAAGGATACGCTCAATTGTGTGGTTTATTTCTAATTGAAGACAGGGAATGTTTAGCTTCTGAAATCTAAAAGTAATTGAAGATGAATAATTAAGAAGTAATTGGATACTAAATATCCAATTTGTTCATTGGACAAATATTCATACTGGGCCTCATGCCTTGTCCTAGGATACAGTAATGAACAAGATAGGTACAGTCCTAGCCCCTCTGGAACCTACCATTATCTTATGGGAAGGGCAAATAGAAGTCAAGAGTAACATAAATAATTACTTAAGTTATGAGGGAGCCAGAAAGGGATATAACAGGGGGATCTAGCCAAGTCTGGAAACTCAAGTAAGACTTCCTTGAGAAAGTGACCCTTAAACTGAGATTAAAAAGATGAGTTGCCTTGGCAAAGATGGAGGCGAAAACATGGAATGTACCCAGCCAGTGTTAACTCTCACATAAATCCAAGTAACATAAGCTTAGGAACAACGTCATCAGCCAAAGATTACTTCCATTTAGAAACTGAATGACACACAGCAAGTACTGAAACCACAACACTGCACTAATAAAATGAATTCACACCAGCGTACTATAGGCAATAACAGAGAGACAGAGATAGAGAGAGAGGTCACCAATAAAAGGGTGCCTGTGTAGGACTGACATTTGCCAAAGTCATTTTATGTCTGTTTTGACTTTTTGACTATGGTCAAAAAGGTATGCGCCATCACTATAGAGACACGCAACTATAACAAAGCCAGACCCAAACCTACATCCACCGGCTCTCAGGGAAGAGTTCCCAAGGGTCCCTTTCATGGGTCCTAAGCCCTTCCTGAGCTGGAGGGAAGGGCCTCTAGACCAGCTCATCACTCTAACCCAGGATTCCCTGCCCTTTGAGAGAGTAGTGCTGCTGGAATGGAGGGAAAGGAAGCTGAGAGTACATTTCAGGTGCTTGTGCCACAAAAAAAGGGAAGACTAACTTTTTTGAGATAACCCATGTTAATCTGCTTCCTTGTAGCAACCATCTCACTACGCTTAAGTACCTGGTGTTGGCACCATGTACACCTTAAGTACTTATAATTGTTTTTAAAAGGTGCAGGAGACCTCTTTAGAGATGAGGGAGATGGAAAGTTTTAGTACCTATTACTCTTAGATAATCTCACTCTAGATATTTTTTAGTATGTAGAGTTAAACATTATTTGCTCCCTTTCCAATAATACCTATGAAATTAACCTTAAGTGTATTACATGGCAGGTGTGAGAAGGGGGAGTAAAAATGTGAAATAATTGCCTTTCTTATTGAAAGATTTTCTACTACCAAAAAAAAAAAAAATGCAATGAAAAAATGCCATTCTGTATTTTAAATTTTACCAATTTATTAAGTAGTAATTGAAAGGTTAATATTTTTACGTTTTAAGGCCTAGGCAGAAGAGATAGCCAAGAACATCTAATTTGAAATTGTAGTTTCGGATATAAAGTTTTTCTACTTAGAAACTATACTGCTTAAAGCATTATAAATACCTTTGAAGCAGCTGAAGAGCCTGCTGAGAAGATGAGATTTTTCCAAAAGTACTGTTCATAAATGACTGTATTTGTACCTAAAACAAAATGTTAATGTCTAGATTATTTTTGATATTAAGGAAGACATCAGTTTTTTTTAACAATTAATGACTTTTCTACAGAATCAAAATACCCTCAAAACACATCTACCATCTGAGCATCTAGAACTGCATTGCCCAGGATAGTGGCTACCAGCCACATGCGGCTACAGAAAATGTCACCATTTGGAAGTGAGGTGTCTATAAGGGTAAAATACAGATAGGGTTCAAACACTCAGTACAAAAAGAGAAAATGTAAAATATTTCATCAAAGATATTTATATTGATGACATATTAAAACTATAATATTTTAATATATTGGGTTAAAGTATTTATTAAAATTAATTTTATCTGCTTTTTCTTCATTCGTGTGGCTACTAGAAAAATTAAAATTATATATGTAGTTTGCCTTTGCAGTTCACTATTATTGGATATCACTGATCTAGAAAATTTATGAAAGGAGTGAGTGTGCCTTATAAGCATCTCACTTTGGGATATTTAGGACCTCTGAAGGCCTAAATATCCCAAAGTGAGGCACCAGGGCCAACAAGCGTCATTTTCTAACACTGCTGCTCTCAGAAACTTTGTGCCACCACTAAGGAAGAACAAGAAGTGGAAAATATGTTTTCAAGATTGCCACCATCCGTAGGATGAACTCCAAAATCCTGGTACCCAATAGATGGAAATGAATTACTCTTTGCAAATTACTTTTCTGTATACATTATCTTGGTTTGCTCTACTAATATCCACCACACTATCAATCAAACATTGGAAAAGGAAGGAAAATCAAAACACTGGCACCTACAAATTATTTAACTATTAAAAGGCTAATGTGGCCTCTAAATTTACGGAGAGCTAAACTTTGTATCTAAGACCACAAAAAATGCCTGGTAACATATAATCTATATTAATATTAAATCATAAACGTAATTTAAGAGAAAACAAGTATTTGAAAAATTCCCATTGCCATAAAGATTGAACTCCCAAAGCATTTTGGAAACAAACACCACCTTACCCAACTAGTCAAACACTAACAGTAATAACTAATATACATCTTAATGTCAAAGAATTTAACTTTCAGAAGCTGAAGGGAAATCTATCCCAAAAGCAAAAAGCAGTATTATTAGAGCAATAAGATTTTAGGATCTTTCTGGGTTTTTTTAGTTAATATGGGACTCTTTTTTTATTTGTATAGTCCAGATTACATGTCATTTGGTTTTTAAACATTTTTTTTTAATAAACGAGGAAAACAATCTGATTTTTTTTTCTCACCTTCATGGCAAGGATTTCAGACTCAAAAGCTAAACAAAGCACATTCTCGTCCCTACTTATATCTCCAAGAAATTCTGCAGCAGAAAGGAGACCATTACCTTGGTCTAAACTTAGGTTAACAGTAGTTTTCAGTAAGAGGGTAAACGAGGTCATATAAGCCCAAAAGGTGAGAGAGAAACAGGTCACAATCTTATCTGACATACTTTTTGACCACCTTTCACCCCTCTGGTGTCCCTTAATCTATGACTCTAGGACATGAGCACTTCTTCAGAACTCCCTTCCACAGCTACAGGGAGAATGCAGGTGTGAAGCACAGAGCCAGAGGGAGAGTGCTCCATCTTCCTAATCTGTTCTCAAATCTTTTCACTCTAAGGTAAAGAATGATAAATCCTCTCTTGGCTCTTTGGCCCAAGAATACAAATTTTAATGTAAATTTAAAATGAACTCTCACCACAATAGTTCTTTGGGATTCTAATTATGCTATGAGATCTTTTATTAGATGTGCTCATTTTTCATTTAAAAGAAAAAGAAAATATTTTGTGCACTGGTTTGAAAATTACTTATACTGCCAATATTTTTGATCAATTTGTAATATGTATTTAAAATAAAGAGTAAATATATGAATATTTATTACATGTGAATATTTACAACACTACTGGATAGGACAACTGATTACTTTTCAGCTTTACTAAGTAAAAGCATGTATAATTATTTACCTCTAAAGCATTGATTTTTGACATGAAGTCCAAGAAATCATGTTCAAATTCTGTTCTTCTTGGATCCAGAATATCATATTGCTTTTTCTTAACTCCTTGATAAATATTTTTGAATTTTATTGCCATAATATCTATTCCTTCTATGGTAGAATTACTCAAAGCTGAATATGTTTGCACAACAGTTATCATTTCTGTAATCTTAAAAATAAAACTGTTATTTTATTTGTTTAATACAATATTAAGTCCCTTTCCCAAAATAAGCTCTTATGAATCATTAATTAAAAAAACAAACCAATAAACAACCACTAAATCCTTTAGCTAAAACCAGGCAGAGAAGAAAACATGGAAGACGATACTTTCAGACTATCTAAAACAGATGATATTCTATCATATCCAGAGAGAGTTTACATTTATCAGAAATTAATCACTCTGGCTTTCAAGAAGAAAGGGCAGAGAGAACACGACTAAATAGTTTTATCTTTTTGTTCTTGAGAATTCTCTGAAGATCATTTCACTGAATCACTGGATTCAAAATCTCCACCACTCTTGCCGTCTCCCACCATAGCTACATGACATTAGCATGAATCCACCGGTGTTCTCCCTTTGACTCCTGTGTTCAGATAAAGCGGTGGTCCCCAACCTTTCTGGCACCAGGGACTGGTTTCACAGAAGACAATTTTTCCACAGACTGAGGGGAGCGTAGTCTTGATATTGTCTTCAAGCAACTGACTTCTTATGGTCTCTGTGCAGTCAAACCTCTCTGCTAATAACGATCCCTATTCACAGCCTCTCCCCAGGGTTAGCATCACCTCCTCAGCTCCACCTCAGATCATCAGCATCAGGGTCTCATAAAGAGCATGCAACCTAGATCTATTCCATGCACTGTTTCCAGCAGGGTTCACGCTCCTATGAGAATCTAATGCTGCCACCGATGTGACAGGACACAGAGCTCAGGCAGTGAGGTGAGCGATGGCCTGTAAACACAGATGAAGCTTCACTAGCTCACCCACCACCCCCCTCCTTCATAACAGGCCACAGACCACTTACAGCCTACGGGCCCAGGGGCTGGAGACCAGAGATGATGAACCAACCCAAGAAGTCTGAATGATGACAGCAATCATTCCTGACCCCCGAAGAGCCCTAGGAAGCCCTCACAATACTTTTTATTTCAGAACTGGCAGCCTACTTTACCAAACCACACCTACTGTACAGCAAAAAAAAAAATCTATGTCCATAGGCTACTTAGTTCCTTGATCTTCATCAGTGAGTCCCCAGTTTGATTCCTGCTTTAGAGAACAATGTCCTTAGCTCTCCAGGGCTGATCCATTTGTCCAATGGCCAGAAATGGAATAAATCTGTTTTCAGAGAGTCTTCCAAATATCCATACCCTGAAGATAGCACTGCAGTTCCCCTACACGGCCAGCAGAATTCACATAGCCCCTGTGTGTGTTAACCCAGAAAAAACTGTTTCCAGAGCAACTGCTGCTCTTCCTCCACTATTTCTACACAATTCCAAAAACTAGCGTGATCCTAGAAGCCCCCTAAACCCAGGATTTACAGTGTGCTCTATGTGCTCTGTGTAAAGAGAAGCATCTGAGTCTCCCCCTAATACATGCACTCCATTCATCTTCTTTAAAGAGCAAAAACAAACTACTGCCAGTTCACTCTGCTTTTCTAGCAAGCTAAGACTCTGTCCTTTACCCTGTACCCTTTACCCTACTACCTACCTGGCTCCAACAGCCAGAGACTGGGGCAGAATTCTGATCACTAACACATCCTCTATTTACCCACAGGTTAGATGAGGGGGTCATCTGAGACAGGGATGGTGGTATGTCCCTGAATTGACCCTCCAAATGTAGCCAGTGTAGACCCCCCCCATACCACATAGCAGCACCATAAAAACCAGTCGTGGGACTCAGCCATGGCCATGACCATGCTCCTGCCCAGCTCTCTGTATCAACTTTTGATCCCTCACTACTGACAACCATTTATAATCACTTCTCTGGCTCCCCCACCTTAGCACTCTTTCTAGTTGTCAACTTTCTCTAATTCCCTCATCTCAGTGTCACCATGAGGAAAGACCCTACCTCACCTTCCAGCTCCAGTTCCTAAATCTTCCCCCAGCATACCAATTCCAGTTCCTAAATCTTCCCCAGCATACCGACTCCAGTTCCTAAATCTTCCCCAGCATACCAGCTCCCCACAAATGTTCAGGGTGAGAAAAAAACAAACCTAAACATATAGGCCACCAATATTCCTCAAAATGCATGGCAGGAAGAGAAAGAAGCAAAGACTATTGTACACACTTTATTCTGGCTCTCTAAGACAAACATTCAATGCATCGCA
The DNA here is from genome assembly GCA_963574655.1 of Perodicticus potto. Lineage (NCBI taxonomy): Eukaryota > Metazoa > Chordata > Mammalia > Primates > Lorisidae > Perodicticus > Perodicticus potto. The sequence continues at coordinate 49,941 of CAUYRH010076737.1, forward strand.
AATCTCACACCAAAAAAAGTGTGTTTCAGCACCCTGATACTGACATACTAGAACCTTCTTCATTTGTTCCTTAAAGGTCTTCAACATCTTTGTCCACCTGAGGTTTTAGCTCTCCAACCCAACCTCAGTCTTGTCTGTAGTTTGACTTTTCCACTGGGTCATTCTGATGCTGAATCTCAGCTTTTCCTACTGGGCTCTGGCTTAGTTTGCCCTTCTGGCTCTCCTCTTCACTTATTTAAGAGTTCACAGAGGTAGTCCCACAATGGCTCTCATGTCCCCAACTCATCAGAGGAAACCCATCCAGGAAGCTCAGCAACCACTTTGAGTGGATTATGCAAAACCTTGGCCACACATCAGGATTAAATGGATAGCCTCACCTTTGACAGTCTGGACACCGATATCCAGCAATTATCCCCAGCCAGTCTTGGGGTTCTTAGTGTAGGTGAACTGGGATAACCTAGCAATCGGGATGCACTTCCAGTAGGGTGTGGGGTAGGGTGAGGGAGATGCTACATTAGCTCTGGTTGCTGAACTCTTGTGACTTGAAGTTGTAGTCTAAAAGACAAGAGGCAGGGCTTCCCCAGAGATCAGGACGGGTATGGCTAATGGAGCTGGCTAATGGATGCCCACTCCCTCTAGCATCAGAGAAATGGCCAGGCTGCTATTTCATACATGGATGCCCATTCTTCCCAACATTAGACCTGCTTCCAAAGATCTTCATTGATAATGGGCCATTAAAGTCTAGCCCTAAAATTCTACCAAGCTCAAAACTGCACCCAAGTTGGTAAGGTTTCTGGCTCCTAGAAAAATTAAGGGAGAGCAAGACCCAGCCCAGGTGTATGCTCTAGTGGATTCAAAGACATTATACATTTTTGAGGAACAGTCCTGACCACTGAGGTCTGTTTATTAATTTGACCCATGCTAACATCTTTTTAATTGGACACTGGCCCCAAAACCATCCTTACTGCCTATAAAAACAGCCCCATACAACAGTTTCTTAGATACTACACTAAAAGCACAAGCAAAAGAAAAACTTGATAAATTGGGCTTAATTGAAATTAAAAACTACAGTGTTTCAAAAGACACAGTCAAGAAAGTTGAAAGACAACCCACAGAATGACAGAAAACATCTGTAAATCATATATCTGACAAGGAACACGCAGGATATACACAGAAATTTTGCAATTCGACAATAAAAAGACAAATAACTCAATTAAAATGTATGAAAAGGATTTGAACAGACATTTCTCCAAAGAAATACTAATGGACAGTAAGCACAGGAAAAGATGCTCAACATCATTAGTTGTCAGGGAAATGCAAATCAAAACCTCTAGTGATACTACTCCACACCCACTAGGATGACTTAATCCAAAAGGACAGATAATAACCACTTCTCGGCCTTTTGGCTAAGATCAAGTGTAGTATCTGAAAGGACAGATAACAAGAAGTGCAGACAAGGATGTGAAGAAATTAATAACCCATGCACTTTGCTGGTTAGAATATATAATGAAATAATACAGCTACTTTGAAAAATAGTTTGGCAGTTCTTCAAACAGTTAAATATAGATTTGCCATATGACCCAGCAATTCCAATTCTATGTATATAACCAGGATAAATGACAATATATCAACACAAAAAATTACACACTGATGTTCATAGAAGTATTATCACTAATATCCAAGAAAAGGAAACGACCCAAATGTCCATCAACTGATGAGTAGATAAATAAAATATGGCATTATCCATATAATGAAATATTATTGAGCCATGAAAAGGAATGAAGCACTGAAAAATGCTATAACACAGATGAACTTTGAAAAGATTATGCTAAGTCAAAGAAACCAGTGACAAAAGACCACATATTTCACGACTGCATTTATATAAGATGTCCAGAATAGGCACAGAGATAGAAACTAGATGAGTGGGTGGCTCACACTTATAATCCCAGCACTCAGGGAGGCCGACGTGGGAGGATCACTTGAGCTCAGGAGTTAGAAACCAACTGGAGCAAGAGCAAGACCATGTCTCCACTAAAACCAGAAAAATTAGCTGGGTGTTGTGGTAAGCAGTTGTAGTCCCAGCTACTAGGGAGGCTGAGGCAGAAGGATCAATTAAACCCAGGAGTTTGAGCTTGCTGTGAGCTGTGACAATCCCATGGCACTCTAGCCAGGGCAACAGAGTAAGACTCTGTCTCAAAAAGAGGAAAAGAAAAGAACAAAGGTAGATCACTGGTTGCTTAAGGCTGGGTAAAGAGAGAATGGGGTGTGACTGCTATTGGATATAGAGTTTCTTTGTTAATGGTTAGTTGCCCTATGAATTTGCTAGATAACACTGACTTGTATATTTTAATGAGTAAATGTGGTATAATTAAATTCTATTTCAATAAAGGTATTAAATAAATTTTAAAATGAACTCAGGGCTCAAAGAAGTATGTGCAAATGACTCCACTGGGTAGCTTGGTTCTCTTCATTACCCATCCTTTTCTGCACTGGCTACATGAGGTGGGCACAAATAAAAAAATAAGCTTCCAGACATGTCTAGGAAATGCACTGCCATCTATGTAATGTCCTACTACCTTCCAACAAAATGATGAACAGGACCCTAAATACTAGCAGGGTCTAGGGAGGTGGCAAAGTGTGGGAGGGGAGGTGGCAAAGTGTGGGAGGGGTGGTACTCAGATGATAGCTTTACAGACATCTCAAAGGCCCACTCTGAGAAATCTCTGGTAAGGACTTCCCTATAGCTCCTATAAAAATATCACTGCTCCCCACCCAGTCTTAATAAGCAAATCAAAGGTGAAGTTTCTAACCCGTTATCTTCCCAGCAAAAGCACCGTCCACACGATGCTTACATATACACCATATATACTGGCCCTGAAAGAGATGTCCAGACATCCAGTCACCCCACAACTACTAAGTTCTTCTAGGCAGAACAGGTGTTTCATCTCATCCTTTTTTCAGTCTAATATAATGGTTAAGAGCAGAGGCTTTTAAGCTCAAGTTCCATAGTTGGAGGTAGAATTGAGGTCTTGCAAGAGGTGAAAGTTTGCAATAGCTTTTGTGTAACTGGCAGAAGGCAGTAACCAACAATGAAAAAATAAGTTACAATAAAATGTAGTGATCTTTAAGCGGTATCAGGAGAGTTGTAACAATAGTGAAAAAAGAGATCAGGAACAATAAATCTCAATGGCACTACATAAAGTACATAAGAAGCAGAAGGGTGGTTTGGGGTGGGGGTGCTGTGACTGCATAATGCTTACCTTCTCCAGCCTTTTACAGAAAGCTTCAAATTTTCCAAATATATACATTTCTGAAACTTCAAAAGATTTTTCCCCTGAGGATTCTAAAATCTGTTTCTTTGTTTTGTGAAAAGATGCCTGGTATTCCTTGAATAGAAAAATGCAATCCTATGAGAAAAGTAAAAGAAGCAGGGGAAGGAAAGTGATTCATTTGTTCAGGAACTGAAAATTCAAAAATTCTACCCTCACACAAAACTGACCCCCCTGACCCTCATCAGGGGCTTTTGCTGTTAACGACAAAAATTCGAGTTCTCTGCCTACCTATTAAAGGTCTGTGAAAACCAATATAGCTTTTTAAATTTACATCACATCTTAATCTTCTTCATCCTCAACTATTTTTCCTTAACTCTTATTCTATAACAAGTAACGACATATATTATTTGTTTTTTCATCTTCATGAATAATTATATAGAATTCCCAGGAGGTCCAGAAATTATCTATCAATACATCTCTATTTGATTGGCGTTCATCTCTTAAGCAGCATTCTTTATGTACAGGTATATAAAACATGAAGATTAATTTATCACATCTCCAAAAGGAGATCATAAAGTCCTTGATGAGGGGACTGCTGAAATCCTAATATTTGAGTACAACTATACCATTGCTAGTTAACCTTTTAGAAATAAAAAAAAAAAAAAGGACATGTTGCTAGAGTCCAGTAGGAATTAACTATCATGTCAAGCTTACATTTCCTAAAAAACAAATGATTCTTTTCAATGTTAAACGTTTTCAAAGTCATCAAAAGCCAGTCAAATCTTCCTCATGATGTCAACTCTCTGGTTCTGATTCTCCTACCTCCTTTTTCTCATCTTATGGAAGCCTCATCTCAGCTCATTAGCAACCCTAATTCCATCTGTGATCTTAATTACATCTCGCCATAGGTAACATAACATATGGACAGGTTCTGAGAATAAGGACATACACATCTTGGGGTGGGGGGGCATTATTCTGCCTACCACAACCACTAAATCAGAATTTCAATGAGTAGGACTCAGAAATCTATATTTTTAACTAGTTTCCAAAGTGATTCCTATAAATATTCAGATGGAGAATGACGGATCTTATTCCCTCCTCTATCAACATTCAAAACAGTATCAATGATTGGTGGGATCACACTTACGGTGCATCTTACAAGGTTACAAGTGAAAATTACTAAAAGTAGAATATAAATGTCTTCATATAGTGATTTAAAGGCCATGAAGGCTATGTTAAATAGTTTAATGAAAATATTTTAGATTGTATATGAAGTCAGTACATTGTGCCCCATGATTGCACCAATGTACACAATTATGATTTAATAAAAATTAAAAAAAAAAACAGTATCATTGCTCTCTTCAATGTCTCTATTTTTCACTCAATTCAACAAGTTTCTTGGTGCCAACTGTGGGTTAGGAACACCTCAAGATCAGATCCCTACTCGCATGGGAGTTACCATCTACTGGGAATCACACCCCTTTATTTCCTTTTTCCCGACCAATCTCTTCACATGGGACAGATGAGGTCCTAAATAACAATTTTTCTCATTGTCTCCTCCAACTCCCCTGAAAACCATTCCTAGGCTCAGTGCCTATAGCTCAGCAGCTAGGGCACCGGCCACATACACAGGGTTGGCCAGTTCGAAACCGACCCTGGCCTGCCAAACAACAACTACAACAAAAAAATAGCCAAGCATTGTTGTGGGTACCTGTAGTTCCAGCAACTTGGGAGTTTAAGGGAAGAGAATCACTTAAGCCCAAGAGTTTGAAGTTGCTGTGAGCTGTGAGACCATAGCACTCTACAGAGGGCAAAATAGTGAAACTCTGTCTCAAATTTAAAAAAAAGAAAGAAAGAAAAAGGAAACCATTCCTAAAAACTATACAATGAAAGTTTCCTAAAAAAATTCAGATATAAAAGAAACTACATTGAACTAGAATTCAGAAAACTAAGCTCCTTTTTCTAATTCTGTCAGTAAATGGCTAATAATCTTAAGGATATTGAAAGAACTGTGAAGGCCAGGCCCAGTGGCTCGCACTTTTAATCTTAACACTCTTAGTTGGGGGCTGACTTGAACCTGTTCCCCCTTATCCCCCCACCCTCTTCTTGAATTTAATTGTTTTTCCTCCTGTACAGGCCTGTAGTTGTTCATCTTCTAGTTTCAGATTAGTATTGAGTACATGGGATGTTTGTTTTTCCATTCCTGAGATACTTCACTAAGGAGAATGTTCTTCAGCTCCACCCAGGTAAATACAAAAGACGTGATTGCCTTTCATTTTCTAAAATACTCACAGCAAGTACAGCCAAGTCATTTCTGGCTCTACTTGCATTCAGCAATTGCTCTTGAGCATTTCACTGCCTTTACCATCTCGACAAGTTCCTTCAATTATGTCTTATAGTCCTTTTTTGTCCTGCCAAGTACTGATTCTGCTATTTTTCCACCATCTTTCATGTGTATTTCAAGGAGGCCCTACCCCATGTTCTTTTTAAAATTACCCAAATCCTTTGAGTTTGTCATCTTTTTGATGAGGGTCAAAGTTTTTAGAGACTCTTTTCTTCACCAGTAAGTTCTCCTGACTCTAGGAAAAAAAAAATGTATATTCATATAATTGATAATAACTTTCCATCTTGAATTTGTTCCAGCAGAAAAAACAGCTCACCACTTTAATTAGCACCTACAGACCAATCCTCTTCTGATCAATTTTCACTGCAGTTTCTACCTTGGACAGTTGATTCCTCCCGTTGCTTAGAAGCTTGTTACGCACACGCTCCAGCTTCCTTTCTCTTTCACAGTTTGCTTATTTATTTCTTCTAGCATCTGTTTGTGCTACAGCAGCCATTCCTACTGCTTTTGTAGAAGTGAGTGTTTAGTTCAAGCATTGTACACTTGCTGTCTGGGCTTATCACAGAGCTTTTCCACTTCTTCTATCAAATAAACCTGATCTTCTCATTGTTAGAAGAGAGATTCCAGGTCTTACTTGAGTTTCAAAGTTTTTGCATTTCCCCTTGAATGGATCTTTTCTGGATATTTTTTCCTTCTTTGCCAGTAATGATTGCTACTGTCTAACTTCCTCTTCTTTCTCCTCAGCTATCCAAGAAGCTTCTAGTCCTGCCTGGTTTAGGGCTTGGGGGAGGGGGAGTTGTTTGTGTTTTGGCTTTTGTTTTGTTTTGTTTTAGCTTCTGGCTTCTTCTGTTTTGCTTTTGCTCTTGCTTTCTTCTCTGCTTCTTCCTTGGCTTTTTCTCCCTGAATTTTTTTATCCTTACATCACAGTTATCTGAATTATCAACTAATATTCTTATTCATTTCTTCTTGTTTTTCTTTGTGCCCTCTCACTCTGTTCTGCTTCTCCATCCCTTTCCTCTCATTATGACATTCTGCTTATTTTTCTTCTGCATTTAAATAAGAAAATTCCCTCTAAGAAAAAAATTATGCCAAGGAGAACAAAATGGTGAATTCATAAAACCCAGTTTAGAAACTTTCTTTTTTTAATTTGACCACCAGGAATCCCTTTTAAACACTGGGGAAAACACTAAAAAGAAACTGTCCCTTGCTTTACTTTTAGAAAGAACTGAGTTATTGAACCTAGTACCCTGTAAACGCGTCTCTTTCCACTCAATCCCATGCATTTTACAAACTTTAGTTATGCAAGTGAAGTGGTCACTATGGGCACCTCTCATTGGCTCACCAGTTGCTTTCCATCACACTGTAAAACGCTGCTTTATAAGCTGCTTTGATCCATTTCTGTGTAGTTTTGTGTCCTATACAGCCAAGTCCAAGAATTGCCTAATGATATTGGTTCTTCCAGTTCTTGGATCAACTGTTTTCAGCCTGAGAATCTGTCCTAACTGCAATTCATCTTTCTATCTTCCAATTCAGAGGTCAGCATGAGGGTGATGGTACTGCCCTGGGTGGGGGCACTGAGTGTTGTCTCCAACAAGATTGCCCTGTTCAAGCAGCACCTCTTGGCTCCAGGGACCTGCACGTGAAGACCACTAATAATAACCGCTTCCAAATGAAGCCTTCTTGCCACAGCCATTTCTCTCAGATTTCAAAAAACAGATCACTTTAACTTTATACAACATTTCCAGAAAATCCTACCTCACCCCTCACTTATTCTGAGAACTTAGCGCCAAAACCTGCAACAAGGTCAATACAAGAAAGGAACAGTATCGGCTATCTCTCTTATGACCACAGCTTCCAAGAACAATAAACAAAAGTGTAGCCAATGGAACTTAAGAGTGTTTTTAAAAAGATAATTACACCATGACTTAGTTAAGTTTATCTCAGAAACGTGAAGATAGTTTAATTTTATGAAACCTAAAAATGTCATTCATCACATTAACAGATTGAGGAAGAAAATTCTGTAAGGATCTCAATAAATACATGCACCCAGAAAAATTCCAAGACCCATTCATAACTTCAAAAAGCATCTCTTAGTACTAAACTAATCTGATCAAAGATATATTAAAAACCTGAAAAAGTTCAGACTAAATGGAGGAAATGTTAAAAACATTCTCTTCTAAGAAAGGATCAAAACTAGGATGCCACCTACCATCTACTTAAGGATGAATGGCAGTCTTAGTCAATGCAAAGAAAAGAAAATGAAAGATTAAAATAACTGGAGTGGGAGTGAGAGGTGGGAGCCAAAGCATATGAAATGTCACACATGAGGTGTCTGATACAGGTAGCCATGGAGATGATGAGGCATAAATCATACCCCAAAAGAAGCATTAAATATCAAGAGAAGTAGCTAATATGAATTACATTGTTTTTATATTCTCACATTACTCTGTGCAAGGTATTTTCTGCTGACATGTTACATGAATGAACAAAGTAACCAAAATTTAGCAGGATGGTAAAAGCTTTGTCTTATGAAAATTACTTATACAAACCTGAATTTTCTTTAGCACAGCTGGTGTATCCTGATCCCATACATGGCTTAATCCTCCATCAGTAATATATGCTTTACATGCTGTCACCATTTGGTTTGTCACCTAAAGTAAATACAGGTAAAAAAATAACTCTAGGCAAAAAGCAAAATAAAATTCAAGCAAAAAACTATGATAAATAGTATACTTATGAAGTGAATGAATTGCAGGATATAAGAAAACAAATAAGTGTTTTAGACAAAACAAAGAAAACCCCAAATCACACTTACCTCCACATTTAAGTCAACGTCACTAAAGCAACAAATTTCAAAGTCAACTATATTTTCCACTTATCCACCTCTCCTCTAATTAGGCCTTCATCCAGTTGAAATGGGATTCTCTACCTTACTTCAAACTAGACAGAAATGCAACCACCTCTCAGTGAAGAAAAAACAAGATGGCCATTTAGAAATGGTCATGAGATTAGATCAAGATGGTAGGCTGACACAGAACTTTAAGATATTCATAAATATAGAATGCATATAGTGTCACAGTGTCAGATCTACAGGGAAGGAAAACGACTAGAGAAAACCAAAACCTAGTTCTGAAAAACGCTGCTGTTGAAGCTGAAACAGTTCTGGAAAATTTCAACATCAGAGACAATGTAGAGTGATCCCCCAGCTGTGATCCTGAGCACTGAATTTAGAGCTATTTGTACAGCAGGCAATAGGTGATCTCAGAGAGGGATGGCCATGCCCCAAGTAGCTACTGTACCCCAGGAGGACACATCAGAGAAAAACCTACCCACACTCCCCTCTCAACAATAGGTCACGCACCTCCACCTTACAAGAAAAAAACTATACTGAGCAGAATGAGAGGGAAATTGGGAGTCTCAAAAAGATGGGCAGATTTGGAGGCTCAGAAAATGACACTGCAAAATGTAGCACTCCGACATGCTGAATTAAAGAAGCAGCCTCAAGGTCTCTCTTACCTTCCTCCACTACTCCAGTCTCTTCTTAATCCTATGCCTCTCCCAAAGCACAGGATGAAGCTGCTCTCTGAAGGTTCCTTATCTACCTGAAGACTGGACTCACCAAAGAAAACACAATTGCCTTCCACTCCCTTCCTGAAATCTCATTATTTGCCTCAGACAAGAAGACTGAAGAATGCAACTACACTGAGACAGATTTTTTTTACAAGATAATGTCTACCTCTCAGGTTCACTCAGATCCCAAAGAGAATCAATCATTTACAAGTTCATTTCTGTCTCCTGGGTCCATTTTTTCCCTTAAAAATCATTTACTAATTCTCAATTTCTACATCTCTCATTTTCTCCCCTATTAAAAAGAGTATATAAGCATCTGGACCTCATTGGGTTATTGGGTAATTATTCTCCTTCAATTCCCCCATGCTATGCACATAAATAAATTTTGCATGCCTGGCCAGTCAAGGTGGCTGACACCTATACTACCAGCATCTTAGAAGGCTAAGGCAGGAGGATCACTTGAGCCCAAGAGTTCAAGGCTGTAGTGAGATGAGACCTTATCCTAAAAAAAACAAAATAAAATGAACAAACAAAGCCCTAAATGCCTTGTTCTCTTATTAATCTGTCCTTCATCAGTTCATTTTCAATGAACCTTTAAAGAATGGAGGGGAAGCTTCCCCTTCACCACAGGGACAACCAAGAATCACCAAGCAATTGAGGAAAACAAACACAAGAACAGAGGCATTAAACTTAACAAGGAGAAGAAACGTAGAAGAGGTAAATGCAAAATCTTTTAAAATATTTTTTAGCTAAATTAATACATGAGAAAATTTATAACCATAAAAACAACTAAAGGATTTTGACAACTGACCAGCAATTGGCACATGAAGAGCCAATGAGTAAGTTGAAAAGTCAAAAACACAGATAGAAAAAAAATTAAGAGAAATGGAAGCCAGATTGAAGGAGAGAGAATAAATTGAACAGGTGAGTTAGAAATAATCAAAGGCGCTCTGTTTAGTTCTCTGGAAGACGGTAGAAACACAGACACTTCTTTAAAAATGGCAATGGTATCAGAATTCCTCAAGCAGGCCTGGTTTATTGAAAACGAAGAACAGCAGTACATTAATACTGTGAAATCATCCAAAGGTGGTCCTGGGTCGGCGGTGAGCCCCTACCCTTCCTTCAATCCATCTACAGATGTTGCTGCCATCCACCAAGCCCTGACGGTTAAAGGTGTAGATGAAGGGACCATCATTGACATATTAACCAAGAGAACCAATGCTCAGCATCAGCAGATCAAAGCAGCATAGCTCCAGGAGAAGGGAAAGCCCCTGGATGAAATGCTGAAGAAGGCCCTTACAGGCCACCTGGAGGAAGTTGCCTTAGCCCTGCTAAAAACCCCAGCACAGTTTGATGCTGATGAACTCCGTGCTGCCATGAAGGGCCTTGGAAATGATGAAGACACTGTGATTGAAATATTGACATCAAGAAGTAACAAAGAAATCAGAGAAATTAACAGAGTTTACAGAGACGAACTGAAAAGAGATCTGGCCAAAGATATAACCTCAGACACATCTGGAGATTTCCAGAAGGCTTTGCTTTCTCTTGCTAAGGGTGACCGAAGTGAGGATTTTGGTGTGAAAGATGACTTGGCTGATACGGATGCCAGGGCCTTGTATGAAGCAGGAGAAAAGAGAAGGGGGACAGATGCCAACGTGTTCACTACCATTCTTACCACCAGGAGCTATCCCCATCTTCGCAGAGTATTTCAGAACTATACCAAGTACAGTAAGCATGACATGAACAAAGCTCTGGACCTGGAGATGAAAGGGGACATTGAGAAATGCCTCACAGCCATCATGAAGTGTGCTACCAGCAAACCAGCTTTCTTTGCAGAGAAGCTTCATCATGCCATG
>CAUYRH010076738.1:0-12538 GCA_963574655.1 Perodicticus potto
CCATATATATATATATATATATATACTGGAAGGGACCAACTTTATATTTATATTGTAATATACTGTTGGGACACCAGGTGGTGCTATGGTTTTAGGGGACCAACAGTACAGCTGTTAAACTCTCCCTAGTTCCCAGGCATAGACTAGTTTCCCTACTTAACTGTCCGTGGTGATTGCCTGAGAATTTCCTCTGCCTTCAAATTCGACCTGGTTTGGGGTCTCAAAGCTCTCCAGAGTCCTTCAGAGGCATATCTCACTGTGTTCCCAGACAACAGTTCCTGTGGGGTGCAGGAGTTTCTGAGACGATTACGAATTGAGGTTTAATCCCAGCAGGTGGAATTGAGAAGCCGCCCCTGGCTGCCCCAACCTTCCCAGTATGGGCAGTTTTACCTCATCCACACCGATGGCATATCTCCTCTGACCAGCCATCAAACCTGGGTGCTGATCACTGTTCAGATGCTCCCATTCTTTGAGGCTTTCTACTCATTGCATAGCTTCCCCAGAGAACCAAAAACTGCAAAAAGGCTTTCTCCCATCCTAGACTTCCATGGTGGAGCCTGTTGCTCCTGCCAGCTCACAAAACCTCGCTTCTTGTGTCAAGTCTCCGCCACTCCCCTTCCTGCACTGTATCTAGCACTTCGCCACATCACTGTGCACCCTGAGCCACAGCTCCAGGAAAGATCTCTGTGCCAGGCAGAGCCTGGATTTCTCCTGTTCCTCAGTTGTACTAGGAGAACTCAGCTGAATGACCTCTCTGGTCCACCATCTTGCTCCACTCCCCAAGTTATTGATACTTTCTATTGCATCTTTAAGTTCTCTGAGTGACTAGTTCAATTCCTTAAGCTCTGCCACATTTTTTCTATGTTCTTCACAGCTTCCATCCATTTTTTGTTCCATTTTTGGATTTCCTTTCAATTATTTTCCAATTTCTCATCAATTCCCTTTATTATTTTTGCCATCCATATTTAAAATTCCCTTTCTGTCATTTCTAATATTTCTTTTAAGCTGGAATCCTCTATGATAGTTGCCTCAGTATTTATTGGGGTGGAGGTTTTTCTGTTCTGGCTTTTCATGTTGCCAGAATTTTTCTTTTGGTTCCTCCTCATTTGTATTTTCTTCTTATTTACTTTCTTCTCTTAAAATTTCCTTTCACTACCTCTTTCCCTTTATGTTACCTTGTCTCTGAGCTTAGGTGTTAAAGTGGCCTTTTGGTATAAGGCAAAAAGGAAGAATTGGTCAAAGAGTAAGAAGAGTCAAAGGAAAGAAAAAGATATAAAAGGTTTTGTGAATGGGAAGACTTAAAGAAAAAGAGGGAAGAAGGAAAGAAAGAGAGGGACTTTAGAATTGGTGGTGTTCAGCAGCATGCTTTGGCCCATACCTGTAACTCCAGGACATTGTAGGGCCAGGCTGAGTGGGTCCCTCATGATCAGGAGCTCCTGGCCAGCATAGGCAAATTTAATTCCCCGCCTCTGCCAAATACAGAAAAAAAAATGAGCAGTATGTCGCAGTGGGGACCTACCCATTTTGTCTTTCCAAAGGCCAAAGCTAGAAGGACACCCCAGACTATGAGCTCATAACCTACCTAAAACAGACCAGTGTCATGATCTCCCTTCCAACCAGACCAATGCCACAACCCCCAGCTCTCAGAAAAAAGAAAAAAAAATTAAAAGTACAATTATATGAGATGAGGAAAAAAAAGATATTTTAGTTGTCATATGAGAAATTTATGTGGAAAAGATGACAAAAGTAGCAAAATCTCTACTAAGAGTGAGAAAATGTAGAGAAATATAAAAGGAAAGAATGAAAGGGGCTGAACAACCATAATGAAAATGGTAGTGCCCTTGCTATTGAAGAAAGTAACAATGAAAACTGAAAATACAACCATACCAAACAGAACAAAACAAAGAACAAAACAACAACAACTGAGAAAAGAAGCAAAAAAGAAATGTTTGTGTGTGTGTGTGTGTGTGTGTGTGTATGTATTGCCTGGAAACCAGATGGTGCTGTGGTGTTAGGATACATAGAACACACACATACTGGTATTTCTGTACAAGATGGGGGCTAGAATCCACTGTCTAATTGCTGAGAGAGCACCTTGTCCAGTTTTCCTGACTTATTTACCCTCAATCAGAGCCTGGTTGCTTTGCCAGCATTCAGTTCCCACAAAATTTGGTTCCTCAAGCTCTCTACAGATTACTCAGAAGGCATGTCTTGACCTTCCAAATAGTGCTCCTTCTTAGCAAAGTGTCCTTCCTAGTGATGCAGAGTCTGTTCAGCTCACTCTAAGGATGGCTGCCTGAGCTCAGCAATGAGCTAGAGCTGGCTGTGCACTAGGAACCTGCAGACTGTTCCTTCCACACCTTTCCACAATGGTGGCACTCTGCTAGTAGCCAAACCAATGGAAGTTCCACCCTACCTGGTATTCATTCCCAGCTACTGGATGCTGTTTGAGTTCGCTTGCTCTCTTAACCTCTTCCAAGGCACCTCCAGTGAGGAACCCAGTCCAAAAACAAAGAACCGTAGGACAGCTTTTTCCTATCTCTATTCCTCCATCAGAGGGCTGGCTGGCCAGTCTCTGCCTGTACCCAGGCACTTGCCTTCTGTGCTGGTCTTCTTCAGCTCCAGAACTCCTCATTGGCTTCTAGTGTCCCCTAATGCTTCATTGTGCCCACAGAGTGATGTTTCTGAGTAGTATCCCCTAGCCAGAGGTGGCTGAAATTCTCTCTCTCTCTCCCTTGTCTTACCATGAGTGGCTGGTCAGGAGATGTTTCTAGTCCACCATTTCATTCCAACTCCCACTTATTTTATTCTTAATACGAATTTCTTCCTTATCATCTTTTTATATAGTCTTATCTATTTTTTTCTATAAGTTTTAAAATATTGCTTTTCACATTTGAATCTATACTCAGTTTGTAATTAATGTTTATGTATTATGTGGGGTTGCAGTATTGTGCCAAAATCTGCTTGCTAGAGATGATTGAGTGCATCTTTTCCCATCTTCGCATTCCATGACATCACATGGGTAGCTTGATCACCCATGGTGGGAGTCTTTACACAGTAGATATTGGCAAGACTTGCAAATAATGCTGTCAATTTTCTTGCCCTGGAGTGCTGGTTTTCAACCATTTTTCAGTACATCCCTTGAAGTAGGGACATGATTTTGTCTTATTTCTCACATGGAGAACCAATTGGCACAACATCATTTGATGACTAGTTCATCCTTTACTCACTGAGATACCACCTCAGTTATATACCAAAATATGTATTATGTGCTAATCTAGGTCTTTTCAGGATCTCAGGACCTCAGCTGAACTTGAGAAAGGTGAGTTGTTAGATGTTGGATCAACCTATTAAAACATGAAGACAAATGAAAGTTAAAAGTCAAGATTTTAATCATTTACTTAATAGTATAAGCAAGAGACTAAACTAGACAAAGAGCCCTGTTCTATTTTTCTCCATGGGATGCCATGCTGGTCCAAGATCAGAAGGATATCTACAGACATGGAGCTATTCTCACTGTCAAGGAAGCCATGAACAAAATGTTCCTGTAGTTTTCTGAACCCAAGGAATAGGGGTCTGGATGAGAAGAAAAGGCTAGGAGTGGCTAAATACTGAATATTAAGTTACAGTGGGGAAAAAAATGTCCCTTCTACCCCAAGGAAGTTTTGGCAGAGGCTCCTGAGGAAGGCCTCTGCTGAAGGCATTTAATAAAAAGGCTTCTCAATTGAGGATCTAGGCAAGGAATTCGGAATATGTAAGAGTATGGCCAGCCAGGAGAGTGAGTACCCTTGATTGAAACTTCCTTGAGAGACTACAATGCATTGACTGTTTTCCCAATGGATAAATAATTTCCCAGGTGAGGCAGTTCCTGTCAGCCAAGAGTAATTCTCCATAGAACATTCTATTCTATTGTAGGGAAGGCTGTTTTTCCTCATGAGGCAACCATGTAAAGCCATTGTTAATTGCCTATGGTTAGGCCTGAAAAAAATCACACATTCTTGGCCAGGAGCCAGACTTCTTAGGTATTTTCTCTTGGTTTAGTTATCATGCCACTTCGTTGTATTTTTCTATACCTAGGACAATGATAAAAATACAAATTTACATAGTTCTTTCTCTTACTTTCCTTATTTTTCACCATTTAATTATGAACACATTGTTACACATATTTGGACTTATTTTCTTCTGCAGTAACACCATAGGAAAATTCCCACAAAAAGCTTTAAGCCTTTTCATGCCATGTATTATTATCTACCATGTATTACCTCAGACCAAGGTTATGATTATTTTGTAGTTGATAAGTCTGTGGTCCATGGGGGTAGGATAAATTTGGATTCTGAATCCATGCAAGGTAAAATCTCAGAGGGTTTGGTTTACCAGGAAAGGCTTTATTTTTGTTACTCAAAGCACAGGCTTCCTGTTGTTTCCTTTTGTTTAGGAGGGCTTTTCTAGTATACTATTCTCTGAGGACGCAGACTTTAAAGGGTTTCAGATTTTTATAAGCATCTCACTTTTCACACCCTGTCTGGCATGGGTCCCAAGCCCTATCTCCTGTTCCTGAAAGAAAGACAGAGCATGAATCTTTCTCTCCAGGCTATCATGTTCTAAATTCTATTTTAGTTTTTTTATTTAATGTTTGTTGTTCCCTCAAGACAAGGTCTCAAACAGGAATTTAGCATGAAGATAATTCATTGAGCTAAAGTTCTTAAGGAAAAGTCTGAAGGAAGAAGGGAAAGCAGAATAGGGAACAGGAAAAAACTGAGCAAAGATGTGGTCTCAGGTAAAGTCTAGTTTGGAGTTGGTCCTCAGAAGAGGGTCTGGGGAATGGTGTGGGGAGGGAGATGAAAGTCCTGGAGCATAAATCTTACGATAGAATTATTTCCCTTTGAGACAAAGGAGGTGGCCTTTTGTACTCCTAAGAAATTATGCACTCTGCCCCAGTATTCCAGTGGGACAAGAAGCATGACTTCCCAGGTGAAACCGTTCCTGTCAGCCAAGGGTAATTCCCCCAAGAACAGAGGTAGTTATGCACTGTTTGCAGTCAACACTAACTGGGGGAATGAGGACACTGACCAGGTATCTGAATGGGGAAGATAAAATAGCGCCTGCTCTGCCAGCTTTGTAAACCAATAAAGTATGTATCATACATTTGCTTTTTCTTTTGTTTTTGGCTGGGACTAGGTTTGAACCCACCACCTCCAGTATATGGAGCCAGCACCCTACTCCTTTGAGCCACAGGTACCGCCCCATACTTTTGCTTTTTACAATGAATTGCTTATCTGTATTTATTTACAAAAAGCTTATCTCTCCAGAGGAGGTCAAACTCTCCCTCTTTGCTAACGATATGATCTTATACTTAGAGAACCCCACAGACTCAACCACAAGACTCGTGGAAGTCATCAAAAAATACAGTAATGTCTCAGGGTATAAAATCAATTTCCGTAAGTCAGTAGCCTTTGTATAAGCCAATAACAGTCAAGATGAGGGGCTAATTAAGGACACAACTCCCTTCACCATAGACAGCTTGAAAGAAAATGAAATACCTAGGAATATACCTAATAAAGGAGGTGAAGGACCTCTATAAAGAAAATTACAAAATCCTAAGAAAGGAAACAGCAGATGATATTAACAAATGGAAGAACAAACCATGCTCGTGGCTGGGAAGAATCAACATTGTTAAAATGTCTAGGGCGGCGCCTGTGGCTCAGGGAGTAGGGTGTCAGCCCCATATACCAAAGGTGGCGGGTTCAAAGCTGGCCTCGGCTGAAAAACAAACAAACAAACAAACAAAAAAACGGAAAAAAGAAAAATAAAATGTCTATACTTCCCAAAGCAATCTACCTGTTTAATGTCATCCCTATTAAGATACCAACATCATACTTTCAGTATTTGAAAAAAATGATTCTGCATTTTGTATGGAACCAGAAAAAAATCCATATAGCTAAGGCAATTCTTAGTAATAAAAACAAAGCCAGGGGCATCAGCATACCAGATTTAGGCTGTACCTCAAAGCCATAGTGGTCAAGACAGTATGATACTGGCACAAAAATAGAGACGTAGACATTTGGAATCAGATAGAGAACGAGAAAATGAAACAAACTTCTTACAACCACCTCATCTTCAATAAATCAAACAAGAACATATCTTGGGGTAAAGACTCCTTATTCAATAAATGGTGCTGGGAGAACTGGATATCCACATGTAAAAGACTGAAACTGGACCCTCACCTTTCTCCACTCACAAAAATTGATTCAAGATGGATAAAGGACTTATATTTAAGGCATGACACAATAAAAATTCTCAGAGAAAGCCTAGGAAAAACCCTGGAAGATATCGGCCTGGGGAAAGACTTCATGAAGAAGACTGCCGTGGCAATTGCAACAACAACAAAAATAAACAAATGGGCCTTAATTAAACTGAAAAGCTTCTGTACAGCTAAGGAGACAACAACCAAAGCAAATAGACATCCTACCCAATGGGAAAGGATATTTGCATATCTTGAATCAGACAAAGGCTTGACATCCAGGATCTATAGAGAACTCAAATTAATCCACATGAAAAAAGCCAACAATCCCATATATCAATGGGCAAGAGACATGAATAGAACCTTCCCTAAAGAAGACAGACGAATGGCTAACAAACATATGAAAAAATGCTCATCATCCCTAATTATTAGAGAAATGCAAATCAAAACCACCCTGAGATACCATCTAACTCCAGTGGGAATGGCCCACATCACAAAATCTCAAAACAGCAGATGCTGGTGTGGATGTGGAGAGAAGGGAACACTTTTACACTGCTGCTGGGATTGCAAACTCCTTTTTGGAAGGAAGTATGGAAAACCCTCAAAGAACTCAGGCTAGACCTCCCATTTGAGCCTGCAATCCCATTACTGGGCATCTACCTAGAAGGAAAAAAGTCCTTTTATCATAAGGACATTTGCACTACACTGTTTATTGCAGCTCAATTTACAATCACCAAAATGTGGAAACAGCCTAAATGTCCACCAACGTAGGAATGGATTAACAAGCTGTGGTATATGTACACCATGGAATACTATTCAGCTATTAAAAAAATGGAGACTTTACATCCTTTGAATGAACCTGGATGGAAGTGGAACACATTATTCTTAGTAAAGCATCACAAGAGTGGAGAAGCAAGAATCCTATGTACTCAATTTTGATATGAGGACAATTAAGGACAATTAATGACATGGTGGGGGTGGGGGAAGGGGAGAGCAGAGAGAGGGAAGGAGGGAGGAGGGTGGGGTTGTGGTAATAAAGAAAAAAGAAAGAAAGAAAATATGTTCCACAGACTTTACATCTTTCGTATTCTTGCTTCTCCATTCTTGTGATGCTTTACTATGAAGAATAACACATTCTTCATAGTAAAGCATCACAAGAATGGCTAAGCAAGAATCTAAGGTACTGTATTCTGATATGAAGGCAGAAGATGAGCTAATACAAGAGAAGGGTATAGGGAAATGAGCAAGTGGGGAGAGGGGAGGAGGCAAGGGGATGACGGTCACGGTGTATGACACACCTCTTGGTGGTGGGACACAATTACAAGAGGGACTTTTTCTAAGAAAGGCAATCAGGGGGCGGCCCCTGTGGCTCAAAGGAGTAAGGTGCCGGCCCCATATGCCGGAGGTGGCAGGTTCAAACCCAGCCCCGGCCAAAAACTGCAAAAAAAAAAAAAGAAAGGCAATCAGTGTAACCTAATTCTTTGTACCCTCAATGAATGCCAAACAGTAAAAAATAAATACAAATTAGAGTGCAGGTGTCTTTTTGATAAAATTACTTCTTTTATTTTGGGTAGATACCCAGTAGTGGGAATGCTAGATTTCTTTGAGAAATTTCCGTACTCTTTTCCAAAGGGATTGTATTAATTTGCAGTCCACCAACAGTGTGTAAGTGTTCCTTTCTCTCTGCATCTGCACCAGTATCTATTGTTTTTAGACTTTTAAAAAGTCTTCTTACCCCATTCTTAACTGGGGTAAGATGATATCTCATTGTGTGTGTGTGTTTTTTTTTTCTCATTGTGGTTTTAATTTGCATTGCTCTGATGATTAGTAACATTGATCATTTTTCATGGCTTCTTGGCCATTTGTCTATCTTCTTTTTAAGAAACTTCTGTTCATGTCTTTTGCCCACTTTTAATGGGCTTAATTTTTTTATTGCTGATTAATTTGAGTTCTTTGTGGATTCTAGATGTTAGCCCTTTGTCAGATGTGTAGATTGTGAATATTTTCTCCCATTCTGCAGGTTGTCTATTTGCTTAGCTGTGCAAACACCTTTTAATTTAATCAAGCCCTATTTACTTATTTTTGTCGATACTATAACAGCTATTGGGGTATTAATCATAAGTGTGAAGAATACTATATAAATAGTTCCAGACCAGGGATTGACTAACTATGGCCCTCAGGCCAAATCTTGGCCTTTGTGTATTTGTGGAGGGTCAGCAAACTAAGAATTGTTTTTACAGTTGTACATGATGAAAAAAAAGAAAAAGAAAAATAATATTTCTAATGTATGTAAATTATGTGCCACTCAAATTTCAAAGTCTATAAATAAAGTTTTATTAGAATACAGCAGTGCTATGGCTGTTTTTGTGGCACAATGGCAACGTTGAGTAGTTGTAACTGTATGTGACCTATGAAGGGTCCCAAGTAGTATTTATTCTTTGATCCTTTATTAAAAAAGTTGCTGATCCCTAGTCTAGACCTCACTTTTCCTGGTAATCCTTATCTATTAATGTTAGACTTAATTATTAAGTAGAAGAAAAAATAGGAAAGAAATGGAAACAAATATTGGTGGGCATCTTCTCTTGCTGATCATCTATTTCTGACTTTCCTGTTTTACACTCAGACCTAGCAGCTGAGGGCCACAGGGAACCAAAGTCATCACCTTGCTTTCTAGCACCACATACTAATAAATATGAAATCTGCTCCTCCTCTCTCCCTCTTCCTAAGTCCAAGATTTTCCCAGTGGCATTAAGATGGACCAGCTTCATATCAATCTCAGGAGGAGTGAGAGGAACTGGTCACTGATCTGAAAAAAACGCTCTTATGGAAATGTGATTCCTTTTACGGATCTAGAGAAATGCAAACTGCAGTCGTAGTTTATTATTCCATTTGAGCATTGAATTTCATTGGTATATAGTATGTGTTTCATCACACATGTCAGTTAAAAATGAATTTCTGACTCATATAATCCTCAGAAAGGGATTTTCTTGTGGAGTTCTGCCATACCCCTTCTCAAGAATAGCTCTGAGTATGGATATAATTACTAGTAATGTCGGTTATTTTAGCTGCTGCATTTAAAAATTGACTTTTGGGAAAGGAAGATGGACATGAGAAATCCTGTAACATCTTAGCAGAAAAACAAGGAATGAGTAAACATAGCAGAGGGACTTGAGGACAGAGAAGAGGGGCATGTGGAGGACCTGGGAAGGACAGGGGAGGGGGGCAAAGTGTCACTCAAGGACCAGCTCATCTTTGTGTGTGCGGAGGGTATTGAGTGCTGATTATCAATAAGGTGTCTGTCAGGCAGGAAGAGCCCCAAGTCCCACTCATTATCTCATCCTTTCGAGTTATCTTTCCCCCAACACACATGCACAGGTAAGAGCTCTTTTCCTGGTACCTTTGGAGAGAAGTGAGGTGTTCGTTCCATCCACACCAGCTCCTGGAAGTCACTTGTAGGGTCAAGGGCTTCGATGCTAGTTCTTTGGGTGCCACTGCTCCTCTTGTCTTGAACACAATCTTTCGACATGGTCTGAATATCTGATAATTAAGCAGCTAAAATCAGAGGCTTGCAGACTTGCCCTTGAATGCTTTTTCAGGGGTTCTTCTACGGGATTGTGACTAGTTTTTCTCATCTTCATTTGCACAACACAACTTACTCATACCTATGAACTCCTACGCAGACTTATGCACACATATACTTGCATAGCTGTGCGTAAGAATATGAAAGCACATGTGGGATTGGAAGACGGAGCCAGGTAGGCTAGGGCAGACACAACACAGCTGGTCTGGTTTCCTGCCTGACATTCACCCCCCGACTCCAATTCTTAGTGTTTTGCAAATTTAGCTCTCACCCTAAAATGCTTTTCTTGAGTAGTTTAGGTAGATTGATTTAGGAGATTAACTTTTAAATTGGAATGCTGTAATAGATCACTGAGATATGCTGATTATTATTTAAAATAAAGGTTAATGTGGTCTTTGCTTTGAACTTTTATGTATAAAACTGTGATCTTGGAAATGGTAGAACAGTCTTGGAGAGGCTACCCTCACTGTTCTACAGAATTCTGGCCTTCTGAGAAAGTTTGGTGGACCTATCCCTGTCTTTGCATAGTGGCTGACAGTGACAGGCAGCCGGACCCTCTTCTTATGGTAACACACACACACACACACACAGTCCCCCCTCATCTTTTTCTCTCCTTTCTATAGAAGACTACAGTACATTTTTACCTCTTAGTGACCTACACAATAGTAATAGCCAACTTGAAAAATCTCATTCCAATCGGGAGCCTGG
Organism: Perodicticus potto; assembly: GCA_963574655.1. Taxonomy (NCBI): domain Eukaryota; kingdom Metazoa; phylum Chordata; class Mammalia; order Primates; family Lorisidae; genus Perodicticus; species Perodicticus potto. The sequence goes on from CAUYRH010076738.1 coordinate 10,530, forward strand.
TCTTACCTTTGATCTCATTTAATCTTTACAACAATGAAGTGAGTTAAGTAGTATAGTTATAATTTTCACTGTGCAGGTTAGAAAACTAAGGGGCAGGGAGGCTGAACCACCTTCCCAAGGAAATGCCAGAGACTGGTCTCAAAGTCAGGTCTTCTGACTCCAGGCCCAGGGCCCTGGCTGTGCTGGTTTAGGGAGAATGAATGATCAATGCATAAAACATCCCTGCTTCCGGGACAGACTAAGTGAATTGAGGCCATAAGAACAAATTTCTTGTTAATTTAGCTTTCTTCTAACACATTGTGTGAGGTCAAAAATTCCTTTTTCTAGTATTTTCTTCTTCTTTCTCTGCAATTTTTAAAAGCCATTGCCAAAATAGTTGTGGTCACCAGCATGATACTTCCTGACACAGCCCTGATCGGTGTAGGAACGATCATGCTGCAGAGGATCTGGAGAGGGGACATGGTGGAGCCACACCTGGGTTTGAAACCCAGTCTGGCCGCTTACTAGCTGTGTGGCCAAAGCAAAGTCCCTTAAGCTCCTAGTGGGACAAGGAGGTGGGGCCCCTGTTTCCTCACTGGGAAATGAGAATGGCAGGATACCTATTTTGGGGATTATTTGAGAAACAGCTCTAGGATGACATCTGACATATCATGGCTCTCGATTAATGGTGGTTGTTTATTCCCAGGTTGGGGTTCTGACTTGGAAGACTTGAAGATGACTCCCAGGACATGTGATTTGGAAACATTTGAGAAAGGTCAGTGAGCCAATGAAGACAAGCAAAGCTGGTGGCCTGGTCAGAGTGTAGCAGGTTTTAATCCTTGCTCCATCGCTGTGTGACTCGAGAAGTCAACTAATAGCTCTGTTCCTTAGAATGGAGTATCATTCATTAGGTGAAGATTGCTCATGGTACCTTTAAATGCCAGTAACACTACTGTTAGCTGAGAGGATGAATAAAAGCATTTAACCTAGTTAATGCCTGGCATATAGTTGTTTCATTATTATTATTATCTTTTTTATTTTTTGTGGGTGGTATGGTTTGAAGATAGTTTGCTTCTACCCAAACTCATGCTGAAATTTGATCCCATTTGTGGTGGTGTTAGGAGATGGGGTCTAGTGGGAGGTGTTCCTTATGAATAGATTAATCCTCTCCAGCAAGGTAAGTGAGTTCTGTCCTCTCTCTCTCTTTGGAATGGATTAATTTGCATAAGTGTGAGTTGTCACAAAGAGTCTGGCTTCCCTGGTGTCTCTCTCGGTGATCTCCCTGTGTGATCTCTTTGCACACACCAGCTCCCTGCTGATTTCTGCTGTAAGTTGAGGCAACTGAGGCCCTTACCCTTTGCAGATGCCCGTCTTGAGCTTTCCAGCCACCAGAATTGTGAGCCAAGTAAACTTATTTTTAAAAACGAAGGACCCAGTCACAGGTATTCTGTATTCTGTTTCAGCAACAATAAGCAAATTAAGACAGGAGAGTTCAGAAATTTTCATTTGTAATCGAGTTTATTAATATATTATTATCCAGGGCCCAAAAGAGAGAAGATAGGAAAACAGCAGGTTGCCTTGACAATCTTGGGAAATAGAGTGGGATATTCTGTTAGAAAAGGGACACCCAGTCCTCTTGTAGAAAGAAGGAAAAACAGTAGGGCTTAGAGTAAATTTTAATTGCCCTGACTATAAGTAGAATTAATGCTTTTGGCTGTTTTTGTAACCTAGGGCAAAAATCGAAGCCCCAAACTCAGGCTGGGTTACTATGTATAGAAAAACGATAATCTCACTTGTGTGTGTGCAAGTACAGCTAGGTATACTGCCCAACAGACAGACGAGAAAAGTACTTTAGGGGGCTGATTCAGGCCAACAAGGGCCCAGGATAAACATTTTCCATCTATAACCTGTAATTGACATTAGGGAAAAGTTATTCTATGATAATAATGGAATGATATGATTTTGAGATTTGCTTTTGCAAACTAGAATGTTTACTTTTCTTTATTTTTCTTTAAAAAATGTTCCCAGGG
>CAUYRH010076741.1:0-10609 GCA_963574655.1 Perodicticus potto
TCCCTCCAGCAGAGTGAATCTTTAAGACCGACAGGATGATGTAACAATAAGAAATAAGAACTCCTGAAATGGTACTCAGTTCAATGAAGCCAAAAACGGTGAAGATCACCAACTCATTGACCTGTGTATCTGAGCAAGACAGCAAGAGGAGAGGGGGGACATCACAGAAGAAATGATTAATCTTATTAGAGTCACAGAAACACAAGCGGAAGGCCAATGTGGTGTGTATCAAAGCATCTGCCATTCCCACCAGGTAAACCCCAGCCATGAGCAGGGAGCACACCTGGCTGGACATGTTGACCGTATAAAGCAAGGGGTTACTGATGGCCTTGTACCGATCAAAGGCCATCACTGCCAGCAGGAGACACTCAGAGTCAGTGAAGAGACAGAAGATGAAAAATTGCACAGCGCAGGCAACAATGGGAATTGGCTTGTTCTTGGCAAGTAGATCTACGAGCATCTTGGGCCCAACTGCCGTGGAATAGCAAAGGTCGGAGAAAGAGAGGTGGCTGAGAAAAGTGTACATAGGTGTGTGCAACTGGCAATTCATTCTTATTAAAATGATCATCCCAAGGTTTGCCAGAAGATCTATGAGGTAGATAACAAGAAATGTGGCAAATAGTGTCACTTTGATTTCTGGGTTATTGGTAATTCCCAAAAGAAAGAATTCTGTTAATGAACAATTCCCCCCATCCATTCTTCTTTGTTCTTATTTTAAACTGTTAGAAATAAACAAACAAAAAAATTGTCAAGAGAATGATAAATTACAGTTTGAATTTTTTTGATATCCCCCCTCAAAAAATTATCTGGATAGTAGAACATAATTTGTTTCAGTAAATTTTTTTTTTTACCATCAGAAAATATCTTAGGCACGTATCACTTTTAGAGTAAATATCTTGTAAAAACAAAACAACTAAAAAGGTCTTGTGTAGGAAGTTGATATACTTTGATTTTAAATTTATATATAATTATTCCTGAGATATGTGATTTGTCTTGGCCTCCATGGCCGATCTCAGACAGCAGATTTGAATAAACTGAAAACTCATTCCAGATTCCTAATGCTATGAGAGAAATGGCAAACTCAGGGAAGCAAAGCAAGAAGATGTAAGACCTAGCATTTCCTGTGCTTGACAAATTGGATACTGTTTATTGCATTGTCCAAGAAATATATTTCATTTTATCATGGGCAATGATATTGCATATTGGTTAATAAAAAGTGTTTATTCATACTCCGTTTGCTGTGGTGTCTTCAAAGTTTGATGAAAAATGAAACATGTTTTTTTGAACTATTCTCATCACTGGTTTTCAGTAACATCTATCACCCCATGTAAGACTCATCTGGTTCCAAAGGACAAATTCCTTGAAAAACCAGAAAGAAGTGATAAAATGAAGTGAGAACAACAGACTATAACATGTACATATGTACATTTGTACATATTATGTGCAATGTGCAATATGTACATAAAAGTTTACCCTTGGCCTTTAAATCGACCTCTCTTATTAAAATCATTCAGCCATGAGAAATATGAAGACCTCACATCTTTTGTATTTACTTGGATGGAGTTGAGAACACCCTCTTTAGTAAAGTATCTCAAGAATGGAAAGCAAATATCCCATGGACTGGGTACTAATTTGAAAGTAGTAAATGAACAACTACACGTACACAGGAAAGGAAACGCATGATTAAATTCAAGTAGGGCGGATAGAGCAATGGGGAGTGGGAGGGGATTCAGTAATTTCCCACCTGATGGGTACAGTGTAGGGGTATACTGGCTCACTTCCTGGGTGAAGGGTTTAACTATGACTCCGACTTCCTAATAAATGAAAACAACATAGCCTAATTGTATGTACCCTTATGATAAATCAAAACTTAATCTTAAATTTCCGTGTATGATAAATAATATCACAGTTATTTTCTAAAAGTAATGGTCATTTACAAATGACCAAGATGAGGTCAGTTAAGCTCACAAAGCCCTAACAACAAAAATATCATTGATCATTAGACTGCAGAGCTGAGCTGAGTAAATAGACGTAACATTTATTTATGAATACCTCCATAATCTCTATTTTTCTAAAGCATAAGATATTTTCCCCTATATTCATTAAATGTAACCTTTCAGAAACTTACAGAGATAAGAAAGTCCTTTTCTCTGACAGGTGAACACTAGGAAGACCCCATTTTATTTTTACCTGGTGACTGTTGGGACTTGAATCTCTTAAGCCTTTGTCGTTATCCTTTTATGCCATTCAAACCTGTTTAATTAGATTCTGAGTTTGGTATTTTCCCCTGTGAATGCTACAACCTCTTTAACAGAGAGTGAACTTTTAATTCTCCACCTTCATCACTAAATGTATCAATGTTTGAAATTTAGCAGAATTTATCTAACACTATGCTTCGCAGTTACCATGAATCTACACCATCCTCCAGTGAAACCAGACACACAAAGAGACTCAAATAGCTCCCCTACCAATGACTTGCATGGTCTCTTCATTTGTGAAGCAGCCTCCTTCTCCTCTCATTTAGAAATATGCTTTATTTCATGCTGCTTTTTTCCTTAATCATTGTCTGATTTATCCCCCCCCACTACATTCCAAGTACCCTGACTCCAATTATTTTATGGAGGTGTTACATTCATTACACCTACTATATGTTTTCTTGACTTACATTTTATTTACCTGCTCCTACATTTGTTTCTCTACATCCCTAAGATCCCTAGAACAGGAATAGGCATGAGTATTGCTTGTCGTTAAATATGAATATGTGCTGTCAAGTTTGCAGTGGCACTTAGGCTGATGGATATTCACCAAAGAACTGACATAAATAGCCTTGAGGTGTGTTTTTCTTAATATAGTTCATATGTATGAGGATAATTCTTTCTTAAAAAGATATGTGTTTTAGAATCATGCTTTCATGAAAAAGCCAAGTTCTGTTTATTTCCAAAATACTTTTTGTGTCCTATCACTCATGGCAGTCCTTTGATGATTGATTGCAAAGTACTGAAGTGTGAATTTTGTGTCTACTCCAGTGTCTCCCTTCTAAGCACCAAGGTAATGCTGTCCTCGCCCCAGGCTTGGTCTACCACATTAGTCTCTGACTTCATGGTGCAGGGAGCTAAATCCTGCATTCACATGGTCCTGACCCTAAAAAAAAGTCTTTATCTTCTATAAATGTGCTTTTTAAACACTTCTTTAGTCAGAAGTGAACTCGTGGGGGCAAAGTGTGTTAATTTAAAAATAGGCCACTGTGTATAATTACAAAATGCCATATGTTTGTCTTGTATTTAATTATACGTTATCATGCATTTCAAATATTATCAAATAATCTCATTATTAGATACCAAAAGTAAGATCTAGAAGTAATGTGCAAACTTCTGAAGTCTCATAGGCAAAAGGTTTGTCTAAATCCAATGAACCTGGTCTTAATAAGTTTCTGACTGCAGTATAATTAATTGAAAAAAAAAAACAACCCTCCGTTTTTGAAAAAATGATACTCTTGGCTACTCTTATGAAATGTTGCATCTATATATATCCAACATATATACATATATGTGCACACACACACATATATATAAACATATGTATAAATGTGCTTACATTAAAGTGAAACTCACAAGCATAATTCCACCAGTGGTTGAGGACAGAAAGGAGCTTTGGGAAGGGTTGCAAGATTGAAATATACTGACATTTCTTTTGGCTGGACAGTTTAATATTATTAACTTTGCATTGAGCTTCAAAGTCCCTTTATGTTGCATATTTACAGGGGACACATGGAAAATAAGTAACACGTGTCCCTGAGTCTGCACAAAGTAGGTCTTGAACTCTCTGTGTTGGCTGTGTTCTGAGTGATATAATATGTGAATCACTGCAAGATACCTATAAGTATAGGTTTTTATGTATTCTTTAATGTCTATTGTTGACTGCAATGCACCATGACATATTCTCACTGACACTCTGTTTTACTGTATTAAATCTGTATTCCTTATCACAAATAAATAAAAATTATGCACAAAAATAAGTCAGCAAGTCATAGGGCACTTGGGCATATACACGAATACTCCAAATAATCTCTGTGTCTTCTCAAACCTTGCTTGGAAGAAGACAGGTGCATAGCTTTTTTCTCAAAATTCCTATAAAGCTAGGCAGTATCTTAGACTAAAATTTTTAAAGTTTTCTTGATTTGAGGGAAAGGGTTTCTTACCAGTACCTTTCTTTTTCTTTTTTTATTTCAAATTAATATGAATATTAATATTTTAATATTAATTAAAATTTATTAATCTAAATTTTTAGATTACATTGTTCTCACTTCCAAGGTAAAGTTTATGTTGTAACAACCTCACATTATGCACATTGGGTGAGATTCCACCATTGCTCTGCCATTGCCCTGCCCTCTGCTCTCCTAAGCCCTACCCTTACTAGACTACATTTGTGTCTTATCATTTGTACGTGTGTGTAATTATTTATATATTAGTTTCATATTAGTATTGAATACATACATATGTATTTCCATTTTCAAAATACTTTACTAAGAATAATGTATTTCAACTCCATCCAGATAAACATAAAAGATGTACAGTCTCCATTTTTTCTTAAGGCTGAATGCAGGGTGTCATAAATTTTGTGTGCAATTTAAAACAGACACAATACATATGCTACAGTTTGTTAATCCATCGTGGATTGATGGGCATTTGGGTTGCTTCCACAACTTGGCAATTATGAATTGATCTGCAATAAACATTCTGGTGCAAATGTCTTTGTGGTAAAATGATTTTTATTCCTCTGGATAGATACCTAGTAATGGGCTTGATACATTTCAATGCCTTTTTATGTTTTGGTGCCATTCTGTGAGTGATGGTGTTGACATAAATATATTACATTAACAGCTATGGGAGATATTGTTGAGGTCAACCACATATTAAGTATGATAATCCCCCCTTCTTTTAAACAGAAGATACTGATGCATTAGTGTTACCTAAGAACTTTCACTATTATTATTTACCCCTCTGGTGAATATTTGAAGGAATGGGAATTTTCCTTGGTCCCACTCATTTAGCTATCAGGTGCTTCTCTGTTTTGAGGGTTGGCATATCTCTTTGGGTTACACAATGTTTAGGTAGGACCTGGATTTAGCTATGTAAACTTGACTACCCCTTGCTGACCATTTAGTCTAATTTCTCTCCAACTTTCTCCATTAAAACAAGAGCCTAAGCCACATTATTATTTAAAAAAAGAAACAAAACAAAACTTGAGATTCATTTGGTAAGCTCTCCCCTAACAGGTACAATATAGGGGGTCTATGGTATAGCTCCTGGGTGAAGGGCTCTACTATAATTTGGACTTTTACCTAACAAACACAATGTAACCTAATAATTTGTACCTATATATTAAGCAAAAATAAAAACAATTTTAAAATTTGACAATAAATTCCTTAAGAGATTTGTATTTAATTGAAGATGGCTTTCTTAAATCAAGGAATAAAATGACTTTGTTGAAATTTAAGACATCAGCAGTAAGCCAATGAGAAACATAATCACTGGCCCTCCTGAACATAATACTGTGTAGACAACTGTGTGCTTATAGACTCCTTCCTTCAGAAGATAGTTGTCTGACCTCAAATCATGGACCATTATGATTAAGTTAGTTGTGTAGTACTGGTCCCATCCAGAATAAGGGTCGTTAAGCTTCATTTTCTGCTGGAAAAAATACTAAAAATACTTACAGGTTGAATAAAATACTTTTGTTTATTAAAAAAATCTAACAATTATAATAAAAAAAGGAATAGTCACTGAAATGTTCTCTGAAGGTTGCACCATTTATTTCACAAAAACATATGTTAAACCCTGCCGGGTGAGTTTAACGCCTGTAGTCCTAGCTCTTGGGGAGGCCAAGGAGGGTGGATTACTTGAGCTCAATAGTTTCAGACCAGTCTGAGAAAGAGCAAGACCTCGTTTCTACTAAAAATAGAAAGACTAGCCAGGAGTCATAGAAAAACTAACCAGGCATCATGGCAGGGGTTGTAGTCCCGGCCATTTGAGAGTGAGACTCAGTCACAAAAAAGAAAATATGCTGAACTTTATTGCACTATTTATCAGATTCTGCTGTGATTACTGAAATGAGGATTAAGCCACCTTCTATAGCATTACAGGAACCACACAGGCTTCAGCAAAGATAAAAGGCAGCGACCTTAGGCAAATTATAGGTAAGTGGGTGGCCTCAGAAAACGCTGACTGCAGTATTATTGTACTGAGTCTAAAATACAAACTGAACCTTGCTAACGACCTTACAGCCATGAGAATTCAGCAAGCGTCTGTGGTCTCCAGTGATGAATATATTGGGTGCTCCTTGTAGAATGTGGAGTGCAGGCCATCTGAAAAGCTCAGCAGATGACAGAAGCCTGCAGGGCCTTTAGAAGGTAGGCACAGTGGAAAAGGTTGCATCTGTTTTAATGCAGCTCCAACATTAGAATCATTTGCAAAACTCAGAAAAGCACTTGCAATCTCTGGACAAAACTGTATTTTCAGTATTTCCTGTTTGGAAACAATTATATTTTCTCATAAGTGATGTGACATTTGCTGATATAATTATTGACTAACAAAAGACAGTAATGTGGCAAAAATTAGGGTTTGCCTATGGAGCTTGAAGCACTCACTGTAGATATCGTAATTAACAGATGCTGGTGTATGTGAAGAAGTTCCATGGCGTGTAAAGCTGTGCCGAGACATATTACATCTAATCTGCTCCTTGTGATTCCCTATAACCTTGGTAGAACAAATCTGAAACTTAATTGAATGAAGAGTGAGTACTTGGTTAGCTGTGAGTGAGTGGTTTTCTTTCTACCAAATGAGACAACAGAAATACTCATGAGAAGCATTGCTGGTCACAAAACCCAGGAAAAGATTCTTAGAGGAATTTAAAACAGACAGAAAAATAACTGGCTGTGTCTTGCCTGGCTTTCCAACTAAGAGTAAGTGGCTTCGATTTAAATACAGAAATGCCTGGGATATACTTCAAGTTTGGATCTAGACAACGACAACAAAACTAATATTGCAATAAAGCAAGTCATACATTATTTCTTGCATTCCAGTGCATATAAAAGTTATTTTTACATTATAGTCCATTAATTGTGCAATGACATTATCTCTAAAAGAATGTACATACCTTAGTTAAAAAGTACTTCATTGCTAAAAAAAAAAAAAAATGCTAACTATCCTCCAAACCTTCAGTGAGTCACAATCTTTTTGCTAGTAGAGGGTTTTGCCTTCAACTTGACGACTGATGACTGATCAGGGTGATGGTCACTGAGGCTGAAGTAGCTGTACCAATTTATAAAAATGAGACAATTATGAAGGGTGCTACATTAATCGATTCTTGCTTTCATGAGAGCTTTCTTTGTAACATTTGAGTTGTTTAACAACTTTCCAAGCACAGTGGAACTTTGTTCAAAATTATTGTTCATCTTCTCCAATCCTGCCACTGTTTCATCAACTAAGTTTATGTAATATCCTAAATCTTTTGTTGGCATTTCAATACTGTTCATAGCACCTTCACTAGGAGTGGATTGAGTCTCATTAAACTAGCACTCTTAGCACAGAGGTTATAGTGCCAGCCACATATACCGAGGCTGATGGGTTTGAACCCAGCCTGGGCCGACGAAACAGCAATAAGAATTGCAACAAAAATAGTCTGGCATTGTGGCGGGCGCCTGTAGTCCCAGCTACTTGAGAGGTTGAAGCAAGAGAATCACTTAAGCCCAAGAATTTGAGGTTGCTGTGAGCTGTGATGCCACAGCACTCTACCCAGGGTCTCAGCTTGAAACTCTGTCCCCCTCCCTCAAAAAAAAAAAAAAAAAAAACCAAACCAGTTTCTTGGCTTATCTACAAAAAGCAGCTTTTTATCTGTTAAGGATTCTTAGTCACATCTTCAGGCTCCTCTTCTAAATTTAGTTCTTTTGCTATTTTCATTAAATCTGCAGTTACTTCCTCCAGTAAAGTCTTGAGCATCTCAAAGACATCCAGGAAACTTGGAATCAGGTTTTTCCAAACTCCTGTTAATGTTGATGTTTTGCATCTTCCCATGAATTACAAATGTTTTTACTGACATCTAAAGTGCTACAGCCTTTCCAAAAGATGTTGAAATTACTTTGCTCAAAACAATTAGAGGAATCACTATGTGTGGCAGCTACTGCCCCACAAAATGTATTTATTAAACAATACATCTTAAAAGTCAACATTACTCCTTGATACATGGGATAAGGAATGGATATTGTGTTAGCAACCATGAAAAACAGTATTATATTAGACATCTTCACCAAAGTTTGTAGGTGATGAGATACATTGTCAAAAAGCAGTGATCCTTTGACCTAAATATTTTTTTTTCTCTGAGAATTAGGTCTCAATAGTAGGCTTACAACCTTCAGTAAACCATGCTGTAAACAGATTTGCTATCATCTAGTATTTTTTTTTTGTTTGCTTTTTGTTTTTGTATTTATGGAGCACAGGCAGAGTAGATTTAGCATAATTTTTAAGGGCTCTGGGATTTTAAGAAAGGAAAAGAAGCCTTGGCTTCAACTTTTCCAATGTAAGGTTGCTCGGTCTGTGCTGAAAATCTCCTTAGTGGAGCCACCTTTGCAAATGATCTCAGCCGAATCTTCTGGATAACCTGTGGTAACTTCTATGTCAGCTTTAAACGTCAAGAATCAACCTCTGCTGGGTTCAAACTTTTATTGTGCGCCTTTCTCAGCTCTCTCAGCCTTCATAAAATTAAAGAGAGTTAGGCTTTGCTTTGGACTGGGCTCTGACTTGAGAAAATAAGGCTTTTGGAGCTTCTATCCAGATCACTAAACTTTCATAGGAGCAACATCCCCCATGTGTTCACTGAAGTAACACTTTCTATCTCCCTTAAGAACAGTCCCTTTATATTCACAACTTGGTTATCTGTTAAGACAGCTTCTGTCTTATAGTAGTTTTTGACACACTTTTCTCACTAAGCTTAATCATTTCCAATTTTTGATTAAAGGCAACTCTTCCTTTCTCTTAAATACGTAAAGGCCATTGTAGGATTATTCACTGGTCTAATTTCAATACTGTTGTGAAATAGGGAGGCTGAAAGAGAGGAAACCACATAGGGAATGGCTGGTTGGTAGAGCAGTCAGAAAATACACCACATTATCCATTAAACTCACTATCTTATACAGGCATGATACTTTGTGCACCCAAAACAATCACGATAGTAACACTAAATTTTACTGTTCACAGATCACATAACAGACCTAATAGTAATGAAAATGCTCCAAACAGCGTGAGAATTACCAAAACGTGACACAGACACATGAAGTGAGCAAATGCTGCTGGAAAAATGTCACTTCCAGGCTTGCTGGAAGCAAGGTTGCCACAAACCTTCAAAAGGTAGCACCTAAAAAATGCAATATAGCAAAGTGCAGTCAAGTGATGTATACATCTATGACTTTGAACTTTGACATTTTCAGGTCTTAAAGATATTTATTTTTACTGAATAATAATTGCTTCCAGCAAAAGTATCAGCTACTGAAATACATTTTGCAAGAATGCACATTGTTCTATATACCCTCCAATTTCATGAACACATTTTCCCTGAATAGTTCACCACAGCACCCAGCAGAACATTGTGTGGCCTCCTCATGAACATACAGCTAAAACCATGGATGCATTAGATAGCTTATTCTGCTTCTGAGTTTCCAGAGAAGAATGTTCTATATTTTAAGTAACATTTTGGTGTAATAAAAAATAAGAAATAGAGAGAAAAAGAAATAGTCGACATCATAATTAAGTTACATTGCTCAGGCTGATGCTTAGGAAAAAGTTTCCAAATTATGCTGGGGTATCTTGGGTATAGAAAGCGAACAGCATGTTATTCATCTCACTTTTGAAAAAGTTTGGCTAGTATTAATGCTTTCCCAAAATTCCTGCCTCTTAGTATCTTATACAATCTGCATTTTAATCCATGTGAGATATCACATAAATATAATTCACTGCAAACATCTAAGTGCTCAGGCTGTATCTGCAACACTCGATTGCATTAATTCTGTTCACTATTCAACAATCAATAATATAGGTACTAAAGTCTCCTCTTTTTACAGATAAATTAACTGATGCCCACAAAAATCAGGTAAATTCTTCAGTGTACTGCTCACTAACAAGTATAGACATAGCATGAAAACCAACGCCATCTGGCTTCTTCTATTAGCCAGTATGCAGTAATCTAAACTTCTAAATGAAATATTATACACAAAATACATGCACACTGCTCTGAGATATTTGCTATGTCCCTTATCATATGACACAATCCACTGTAGCATAAATCTCAAGTTATTAGTCACTGAATAGTAGTAGTAAAAGTAGGATGCATCAGCAACTTTGAAATGTTTTGATGTTCACTTACATCTCATGGTTACGAAATTCATATGACTGTGTTAGGAAAGATGCGTTTGACAAAGTCCCTACTGGAGGAGGGTGTGTATGTGCTGATAAAGTTGAAAGTTTGCACTTAGAGTTTATCATTGTGAAATTAGACGACTCCTGCAATGTTCCGTCATGAGGAGCTTAACTGTGATCTCAGAGCTTTCTTAGCCGCATCT
>CAUYRH010076743.1:0-25220 GCA_963574655.1 Perodicticus potto
CTGCTGCAAAACAGGACAGGCAGCGGAGGCAAAAACACCGGGTGGGCCGGATAATATGTCCTTGGCGGGCTGCATGTGGCCCGCAGGCCATAGTTTGAGGACCCCTGGCTTAGAGGTTTGACTAACAATTGTTTGATTAGAGGAATTATGGCCAGTGACAGGTCCTGACTTAGGTGAATATAAAGTGTCTAAAAGAGCCAAGCCATTACCCAATGTAGAATGTCAGGAATGGATCTCAATGGAGACTTTGCAGATTCAGTTCAAGTTCCATTCCTTTTTCCTTTTCTTTCTTTCTTTTTTTTTTTTTTTTTTCAGTTTTGGCCGGGGCTGGGTTTGAACCCACTAACTCTGGTATATTGGGCCAGCACCCTACTCCTTGAGCCACAGGCACTGCCTTTTTTTTTATATATATATATACAGAGTTTCACTCTGTGCCCTGGGTAGAGTTCCATGGTGCATAGCTCAAACAAACCTCAAACTCTTGGGCTCAGGAGATCCCCTTGCCTCAGCCTCCCGAGTAGTCAAGTTCTATTTCCAAGAGCAACTTGTTCTCTGCTAAATGGAGTCTGTGGCTAAACTGTGCATGTGAATCTGTGCATGTGAAGTCAACTACCTTGAGTCTTTTCTTTCTAACAAGGCCAGATAACAAGTAATTAGGTACTCCTGAGAATGTTTCAAGGTAAATAAATCTACTGGTTTAATTGTTCAAAAGTGTATAATCTGTGCATCATATGCTTGTAGAAGTGTAATAAGATGGGCATCGGGAAGTCATAGGTTATCACATGTGGCACAATGCAGTGCTGTTTTCCATAGATACCTTTTTGGATGCTTTCCTCGCTGTCATTAAAACCTTTTAATTTTTCCTTTGGAACTAATAATTTGGGCTGTTGTTCTTAGTGGAGGGAAAAATAAGTCATACTGCTAATCTTGTAAGAGGCAGAATTTAACAATGCTTAAGTTTTCACATAGGACCTAGATTCATAACAAAAGCGTTGACTTTAGAAACATAATAATTTTAGGAAGAATTTGTCTTCAGTTTCTTCGACATCAGTGAGCAGCTCTTAGAACTTATTTGAATTCATGCTGGTGGTCTTCCTCCCCTTCAAGCCTCTTCCATGCACTTGAGGTGCAGTCACAATTCTGGGTTCATGACAAATTCATCATTAGTCCATACATGGTCCCTTATTAGGCTTCCTGTGTTTTTCAGACATGGTCCACTAGATAGCACTATCCCCCTTCACCTCAAGTTGCATCTTTTTAGTTTTTCATTTTATTTATTATTTGAATAGGTCATACATACACATGGTTCAAAATTCTAGATACAAAGCATAGACTAGGACATTCTCCTATATTCCCTCTCCAGAAGCAATCAACATTATTAACCTCTCATATCTTATAAGATGTTCTGTATATTTACAAATGTAAATGTGTGTACATGCGTGTATGTTGGTCTTCCCTCATACAAATTACAGCATATCATTCCCACTGCCCTGCACATTGCTTTCTTGCTGCTCTTATGTTGCTCAGTGAGCACAGAATTGAAGCGAAGGGAGATGGAGGATCTTAATGGATAGTTAAGCTGCTGGTTTAGCTGCTGGTTTCCACACAGCAGCTTGTTGGAAGCTGATGGTTTCAAGCTGCTGTAGGCTGAGATGCAGGGACAGTAACCTCTGTGTAGTCTGTTCGATGCTAAGACCTATGTCTCTTTCCCAACCCCAATAAAGTTTCTGTGATGTAAGTGGTCATTATTTTTTTCAAAGAAGCAGAGAAGAAAAAAATCATCAGTAATAGCAAAAGTGTTTATCCTGTTAAGTTAGACTTGGCTATGTTGTGATAATAAACAAGACCCCCAAATCTCAGCAGCTTAAATAAAGAATTAATTCTTGTTTCTGTTTCAGATCTGCTAGGTTAGCAGGGGTTCTGCTTACTGAGACTGCTTAGGGACCTAGTATGTGGAGCAGCAGTTTTTTCAGTATTGCTGGTCCCTGTGCCAGAGGAAAAAGAGTGGTGGAGGAAAAAGATCGAATCAACAATTAACTGCTTTTTTCCACTCAGAGCCCACTGGACAGAATTCATCAAATGGTACCATCCAACCAGAAAGGGGCTGGAATATGCCTGTTAGGCAGGAAGCCAGAAATATTTGGTGAACAGCATTAATGACTACCACGTTTAGCCTTTTAGATTACATATTCAGCACATGTTTAGATATAGAGAACTGTGTTTTTTTATTAAGATAAATACTGCAGGGTGGTGCCTGTGACTGAAAAGAGTAGGGCTCCGGCCCCATATGCCAGAGGTGTGGGGTTCAAACCCAGCCCTGGCCAAAAACTGCAAAAAAAAAAAGATAAATATTGCAAATACTATTATATCTTTACTGTTCCCCATTTAATATATTGTAGTGGAATCTTCCATTGTCATAAATACACACATATTTTAAACATGATGTTCTTTTTTTAAGAGACAGAGGTCTCACTATGATGCCCAAGCTATGTTGCCCAGGCTGTTTTGAACTCCTGGCCTGGCCTCAGGTGATCCTTCTATCTCAGTTCCCTGAGTAGTTGGGACTATAAGGGTGCACCATCATTTCCAGCTTAAACATGGATATCATTTCTAGCAGATGCATATTGTTCCATTATACAATTGTATAATAATCTATTAATATTTCCTTGTGGACCTTCTTCTGAGAAAAATGTACGCCAATTCATTTACATAAAATTGGGTATAGAATTTTAGGGGCTAGTGGACTTTCCCAGCCAAGTCATGGATTCCTGTTGGAGTTCTAGGTCATAAATGCAAGTTCTGTTTAGAATACCCTCTCCTTATCCCTTTCATCCTCCCAATAAGGTACCTTTTTATAACTTTTTACACATGACATTTTGGGTAGGTAAATAAACTCACATGGTTCTGAGAACAAATATAAAGTGAACAGTCTCTACCAGTCCCTCCCTTGCCCCATCTGTCTAGTTCTCCCCACTCGTCTATTCCTCATAGATTTTAGTCTCTGTTTCCCTCTAGAGTTTTGTCAAAAATGCATTTGCAGGGTGGCGCCTGTGGCTCAATGAGTAGGGCGCTGGCCCCATATACCAAGGGTGGTGGGTTCAAACCCGGCTCTGGCTGAACTGCAATAACAACAAAAAATAGCCAGGCATTGTGGCAGGTGCCTGTAGTCCCAGTTACTAGGGAGGCTGAGACAAGAGAATGGCCTAAGCCCAGGAGCTGGAGGTTGCTGTGAACCATGAAGCCATAGCACTCTACCAAGGGTGACAAAGTGAGACTCTGTCTCTAAAAAAAAAAGAAAAAAGAAAATGCATTTGCAGAAAGATGGAGATTTTTTTTTAAGGCCGAGTCTACTATGTCACCCTTGGTAGAGTGCTGTGGCGTCACAGCTCACAGCACCCTGAAACTCTTGGGCCGAAGAGATTCTCTTGTCTCAGCGTCCCAAGTAGTTGGGTCTGCAGGCACCCATCACAACCCCCAGCTATTTTTTGGTTGCGTTTGTCGTGGTTGTTTAGCAGGTTCTGGCTAGGCTTGAACCCACCAGCTTAAGTGTATGTGGCTAGTGCCCTACTCACTGAGCTACAGGCGCCAAGCCTGATTTTTTCCTGTTGATTTGCTTGAGTTTGTGTAAATTCTGGTTATCAGTCCTTTGTCAGATGTATAGCTTGCAAATATCTTCTCACATTCTGTAGGTTGTCTATTTTTATTTTGAAATAATTTTAGATTTAGAGGAAATTTAGAACACAGAGACCGCACCCAATTTCTCCTAATGTTAACATCTTTTATTACCATAGTACTTTTGTCACAAATAAGAAACTGACATTGATATGATCTATTAACTAAACTCCAGATTTATTTGGATTTCTCCAGGTTTTCTTTTTCTTTTTTTTTGTAAATTTTCCAACATTTTACTAGGCAATTTTTTTTTTTTTTGAGACAAGCTATTGCCCTGAGTAGAGTGCCATGGCATTACAGCTCACAGCAACCTCAAACTTTTGGGCTTAAGCAATTCTCTTGCCTCAGCCTCCCAAGTAGCTGGGCCTACAGGCATCCGCCACAATGCTCGGCTATTTTTTGTTGGAGTTGTCATTGTCGTTTTAACTGGCCTTGCCCCAGGCCAGGTTTGAAGCTGCCAGCCTTGGAGCTGCCAGCCTTGATGTATGTGGCTGGCACCCTACCCACTGAGCTATGGGCACCATCTATTAAGCAATTTTTTAAAGCAATTTTTTTATATACAGTACAGTCGAAAGAATTATACATTGATCATCCATACGTGCACAACATATATTCTAGAACTTTTTTTTTTTGAGAGACAGAGTCTCACTTTATCACCCTTGGTAGAGTGCTGTGGCATCACACAGCTCACAGCAACCTTCAACTCCTGGGCTTAGGCGATTCTCTTCCCTCAGCCTCCTGAGCAGCTGGGACTACAGGTGCCGGCCACAATGCCCGGCTATTTTTTTGTTTTGCAATTCGACGAGGCTGGGTTTGAACCCACCACCTTTGGTATATGGGGCAGGCGCCCTACTCACTGAGCCACAGGCACCGCCCTATCACTTTTTTCTTCTGCTTCACATGTAGGGAATTTGTCCATAGGGAGGCCACAAGTTTTGTGCCTCTCATCACAATGACCCCAGATTCCTGCTGGGTATATTATAAACAGAGGAGTTAGGCAGGCCTGTGGCTCAGTGAGTAGGGCGCTAGCCCCATATACTGAAGGTGGCAGGTTTGAACCCAGCCCTGGCAAAACTGCAATGAAAAACAGCTGGGCATTGCGGTGGGCGCCTGTAGTCCCAGTTACTTGGGAGAATCGCCTAAGCCCAGGAAGTAAGAGAATCGCCTAAGCCCAGGAGCTGGAGGTTGGTGTGAGCTGTGACGCCACAGCACTTCACCAAGGGCGACAAAGTGAAACTCTTTCTCTAAAAAAATAAAAAATAAAAAAATAAACAGCAGAGTCATTCTTCAGGTGCCTTTCTCTGAGCCTGATTTCTTCAGGTTTTCATAAATACATTTTTTCTGTTCCAGTATAAAATTCATGATATTATACTGCATTAAATGGATCCTTTTTGAAATGAAAGATGCCATATTCTAAACATGATTCTGCACCTTGCTGTTTGATAAACAATATTTCATTGATTCTAAAACACAATAGAATTCAATGATTATTTTAAGTACTTCCAAGAAAGGAAAAATGCTGCTAACTGTAATTGTAAGTTACTAGTTACAAAATATGGCCTAATTTCAGAGATGGTCAAATGTAAAAAAAATGTACATTTTAGAATTGATGGAATATAATACATCTTGAAGAGTTTTCAACTTTGTTTCATACAGTTTCTTTGTTCTTTATTATAGCTTCTTAAATTTTCACTTTATATTGTTTATAAGATCTTTAATGAAGCCCTTATTGATATTTGGATTTTCAGTCTTTAGCTATAAAAATATTGTATTTAATAGCTTAGTACATGTCATTTCATGTATGTATGAATATGTATAGGGAGTATATGGCTGAGTTAAAGGTATATATATTTGTAATTTTGTTGGAAGTTGTACCAGTTTACAATATTAATAACAATGTATGAGAGTACTTTTTTTTAATAACTTCACAAATGGGTTGCCAAACTTTAATATTTTTGCCAACGTAGGTAGAAAATGATAGTCTCTGTGTGGCTTTCATTTGTATTTCTCTTATGAGTATAGCTTGAGTTCTGATAACTGACCATAAATATTCTTTCCTCATTTTTTTTTCCTGAGACAGGGTCTTACTCTGTCTCTCTTCCTAGAGTACAGTGGTGTCATCATAGCTCACCACAACCTCAAACTCCTGGGCTTCAATGGTCCTCCTGCCTCAGCCTCCCAAGTAGTTGGGACTATAGTTGTGTGCCAACGTGCCCAGCTACTTTTTAATTTTTTGTAGAGATGAGATCTCACTGTTGCCTAGACTTGTCTCAAACTCCTGGCCTCAAGTGATCCTCCCTTCTCAGTCTCTCTGGCATGAGCCACTGTGTCCAGCCCCTTTGTTCATTTTTCTGCTGGGCTACTGAGTGTTTCCAATTTTTTTGTTTGTATGTTTGAGATAAACTCTCACTATGTTGCCCTTGGTAGAGTGCCGTGGTGTAATAATAGCTCACCACAACCTCAAACTCCTGGGCTTCAGTGATCCTCCTGCCTTTTTTTTTTTTTTTTTTTTGAGATAAAGTCTCACTGTGTCACCCGTGGTAGAGTACTGTAGTGTCACTGCTCACAGCAACCTCAAACTCTTGGGCTCAAGTGATTCTCTTGCCTCAGCCTTCCAAGTAGCTGAGACTACAAGCACCCACCACAATGCCCAGCTATTTTTAGAGATGGCTTCTGGCTCTTCTTCAGGCTGGTCTTGAACCAGTGAGCTCAGGCAATCCACCCACTTTGGCCTCCAAAGTGCTAGGATTATAGGCATGAGCCACTGTGCCTGGCCTTGTTTCCAATTTTTATGCATTAGGCTCTTTCAAAATTAGGGAAATTATTATATCTGTGAGAATTACAAATACATTTTCTATTTGCCATTTGCATTTTCATATACTTGTAGTGATGTGTAGATTACATTAGTACAGCTAATGGTGATCATATTTTAGTGAATAGATTTGTTTCATAAATGAATTAGAATTTTCTTGAAAAGCAAAAAAATAATGTTTTTAAAACTTAGTGTTTTATATGTGTGAAAGAAATTAAAGAAGATACAGATAGGCTGGGCATGGTGGATCATACCTGTAATCTTAGCACTGTGGGAGCCGAGGCAGGTAGATTGCTTGAGCTCATGAGTTCAAGACCAGCCTGAGCAAGAGTGAGACCCTGTTTCTAAAAAGTAGCCAGGCATTGTGGAGGGCGCCTGTAGTCTCAGCTACTTGGGAGGCTGAGGCAAGAGAATTGTTTAAGCCAAGGAGTTTGAGGTTGCTGTGAGCTATGACACCATGGCACTCTACCAAGGGTAACAAAGTGAAACTCTATCTCAAAAAAAAAGAGAGATTCAAGTAAATGAAAAGACATCCTATCCTTATGGGAAGACTTAATATTGTTAAAACGTCCATACTACCCAAGAGTGAGACCCCACCTCTTAAAAAAAAAAAAAAGTAAGGGGCGGCACCTGTGTCTCAAAGGAGTAAGGCGCCGGCCCCATATGCCAGAGGTGGCGGGTTCAAACCCAGACCCAGTCAAAAAAAAAAAAAAAAGTGGCTCGGTACCTATAGCTGAGTAGCTAGGGTGCTGACCACATACTCTAGGGCTGGCGTGTTCGAACCCACCCCAGGCCTGCAATAACAACTACAACAACAAAAAAACAGCTGGGCATTGTAGTGAGCACCTGTGCTCCCAGCCACTTGAGAGTCTGAGGCAAGAGAATCACTTAAACACAAGAATTTGAGGTTGCTGTGAACTGTGATGCCCTAACACTCTACTGAGGGTGACATACTTGAGACTCTGTATCAATTTAGCAGTTGATTTTCTTTTCTTTTCTTTTCTTTTCTTTCTTTCTTTCTTTCTTTTTTTTTTTTTTTTGAGACAGAGCCTCAAGCTGTCACCCTGAGTATAGTGCCGTGCCATCACAGCTCACAGCAACCTCCAACTCCTGGGTTCAAGTGATTCTCTTGTCTCAGCCTCCTAAGTAGCTGGGACTATAGGCACCTGACAGTGCCTGGGTATTTTTTGGTTGTAGTTGTCATTGTTGTTTGGCAGGCCGGGGCTGGATTCAAACCCACCAGCTCTGGTGTATGTGGCTGGCGCTCTGGTGTATGTGGCTGTGCTTGTGCTACAGGTGCCGAGCCAATACTCTGGTGTTTTCTAAAGTAAATTTTTTGAACAAATATTTTTCTGCATGTATTACATTTACAGATTTTCTGTTCAATCCAAATTCTCTGAAGTGGAATCAAGTGTGAGTAAGTGTTGGAGGGATTCCTTCTAGTATGAATTCCCCTGTGTATGATAAGATCTGTGATAGAAGTAAAGGTATTGCACCACTTTTTGTAGTTATAATGGTTTTTTTCCTGCACTGTGAGACTATTATTTTGTGAAAACTATTTTAGCAGTCATTAGATTTATACTGCTTTTATCCAGTATGAACTCTCTGATGTCAAGTAATATGTGAGCAGTTACTAAAGCATTTCCACATTCTTTATTACATTTGTAGGAAGTTTCTCATATATATATATAATAAGATAAGAACACCAGATAGAGGCTTTGCTACATGTAATCTCTAGTGAGGGAACTAACTGGTGGGCACACATCAGCACAGAGGGAAGTAAAAGTCAGTGGAAACAAATTATGTAACCAGCAGTAGTCCCAGCTACTTGGGATTTGAGGCAAATGATCACCTGAACCCAGGAGTTTGAGGCTGCTGTGAGCTATCATGATGCCATAGCACTCTACCCAAGGTGACAGAGTAAGACTCGGTCTCGAAAAAAAAAAAAAAGTAACCAAAATGTAGTACCTGTAATATTCCAAAATTTAAAAAAACATATAAAAAAATGGAGGCCAATGGAAAAAAATTGAAATAACTGACCATATGTTGTTTTGTTTTGTTTTGAATTTCACTATGTGGCCCTTGGGAGAGTGCTGTGATGTCACAGCTCACAGCATCCTCAAACCCTAGGACTTCAGCAATTCTCTTGCCTCACCCTCTCAAGTAACTGGGACTACAGGTGCCTGCCACAACGCCTGGCTATTTTTTGTTGCAGTTGTCATTGTTGTTTAGCTGGGCTGTGTTCAAACCCACCAGCCTTGGTATATGTGGCTGGTATTGTAACCACTGTGCTATGGGTGCCGAGCCTGTTTTGTTTTGTTTTTCAGACAGAGTCTCACTTTGTCACCCTCAGTAAAGTGCTATGGCATCACAGCTCACAGCAACCTCAAATTCTTTGACTTAAGTGATTCTCTTACCTCAGCCTCCCAAGTAGCTGGGACTACAGGCACCTGCCACAACACCCAGCTATTTTTTAGAGATGGGGTCTTGCTCTTGCTCAGGTTGGTCTTCAATTCAACTCATGAGCTCAGGCAATCCACCTTCTTCAGCCTTCCAAGTGCTGGTCTTACAAGCATGAGCCACTGCACCTATCCTTGACCATGTTTTAAAAAATGAAATATTTTGGCAGGTCACAGTCACTCAGGCCTGTAACCCTAGCATTCCAGAAGGCCAAGGTGGAGGGAGGGGGGACCAGCCAGAGTTAAGGGAAACACTTCCTCTACTAAAAATAGAAAAATTAGCTGGATGAAGTGTCACATGCCTGTAGTCCTAGGTAGTAGGAGGCTGAGTCAGGAGCATCCCTTGAGCCTGGGAGTTTGAGGTTGCTGTGAGCTCTGATGACACTACTGCTCTCCAGCCTATGTGGTAAAGCAAAACTCCGTCAAAAAGGAAAAGGAAAAAAAAGGAGGTGGGAGGGAAAGAGGAAGGAATATGTTAATCATATTAACCTATAATTATTAATAGTTTAATAAGCTATTCTTAAATATAAAAGGTGTTATTTTATTAAACTAGTCAAGTATAGCAGTGAGAAAAGGGAGAGAATAAAAGAAGGAGCTCCAATTGGAAATGATTGAATAATCAACTGACAACTCACTACCTTATGTATAACCAATAGGGCTTTTGCAACACAATTGCAATTTATAATAATATATTTTAGACATAATTATTACTTTACCTTTTAAAAACATTGTATGTGAATTTTATGAGGGAAACAGAACGTTAGTTCAGTACTCGGTGTAAACAATAATTTCTACTAGTTGCAAAAAAATTACTTGAGAGGCTTTTATATGTTGGGGGCTTGGGTTGAGACTGAGCTGGCTTTACATTTCATTTTAGTTCGTGTTGGCACAGATGAAACATTTACTAAGTGTCATGCTCTGGTTCTGGGTACCTTTATTCAACCTTAAATCTGCTATTTATTTATTTATTTATTTATGTATTTATTTATAGATAGAGTCTCACTATGTTGCCCTCACAGCAGCCTCAAACTCTTTGGGCTTAAGCTATTCTCTTGCCTCAGCCTCCCGAGTAGCTGGGACTACAGGTGCACGCCACAATGCCAGGCTATTTTTTGGTTGTAGTAGTTGTTGTTGTTTAGCCAGTCCAGGCCGGGTTCAAACCTACCAGCCTCAGTGTATGTGGCCGGCACCCTACCCACTGCGCTATGGGAGCCACCCTAAATCTGCTTTTTATTTATTCATTCATTTTTTTTTTTTTTTGAGACAAAGTCTCAAGCTATCATTCTGGGTAGGGTGCTGTGGTGTCACAGCTCACAGCAACCTCAAACTCTTGGGCTTAAGCAAAACTCCGTCAAAAAGGAAAAGAGAAAAAAGAAGGAGGTGGGAGGGAAAGAGTAAGGAATATGTTAATCATATTAACCTATAAGTATTAGTAGTTTAATAAGCTATTCTTAAATATAAAAGGTTTTATTTTATTAAACTAGTCAAGTATAGCAGTGAGAAGCAAGCGCATTCTCTTGCCTCAGTCTCCCAAGTAGCTGGGACTAGAGACGCTCACCACAATGCCCAGCTATTTTTTGGTTGTAGTTGTCATTGTTGTTTGGCAGGCCCGGGCTGGATTCGAAACCGCCAGCTCTGGTGTATGTGACTGGCATCCTAACCACTGAGCTACAGGCGGTGAGCCCTAAATCTACTTTTTAAATTGAAAAGTAACTAAGTTACAATTAGTTAATCATCATTAAGACAGAATAGTGTCTGGTTGCCATGCCATTTACATATTTCCACAGATTTTTTCGTGTAATGTCTCTTGGTGTTACTCTTTTGTCCCTGAGTCCATTGTCATTATTTGTGTAGATAATATCAGAGTTTTTGAGGTATGTACAAACTGAGTGTGTAGGATTTTTCCTTCTCATTTTTCTTATTTTAACCTTATTTCAATATTTGCTGCTACCTTTATTTTTTCATTTTTCTCAGGTTTATCATAACAACAAAGAGTGCCTATTGAGTATCATCAAAGAAAAACTGGCTTTTGATTGCAATACAGTTTTAAAATATTTAAATAGGAGCTTCTTCCCAGGAGCTACTGTCTAGGGAGGAATCTTCTGTTTAGTTCCTATGGTTAGAATTGGAAGCTTCAGAGATTGCCGTCTGGAGGGGCCCAGCAGTTGCCAAGGTTTCTTTTCTTGAACACAGTGCAAGCACGTGAAGGTAGCTGGAGTTCTCTAACAATGGGCAAATTCGTCATTCAAACGCCTAGAATCCAAGATAGTCCTCAGAAGAAAGATACTGGAGGAAAGATTTACAAGCAGGCCACGAATGAATCTCTGAAGGAAATATTTTGATGGCATTCAGGACACATGAAGGGTAATATGATGTCAGCTTTGATGGCGATTCCAGAAAAAGAGTTCCAAAATTGCTTGGATGGTTGACTAGGTGTTGGCATTGGTGCATAGCTTCCTAAGAGGAGTACTTTGAAGGTGACCATAGTGATATTCAGCAATGAGAGAGTTGTGGTTGTAGAACACATAAAAAGATGGAAAACTGTGTTGGAACTTCCTGTTCAAACCAAAGAGAATCTAGTTGAAGCCTTACAAGAATTAAAGAAGAAAATTCCCTCCAGGGAAGTGCTAAAATCAACAAGGATAGGTCATACAGTAAACAAGATGCGGAAATACCCAGATTCAGAAGTGGCCTGTCTTGCCAAAGAAGTTTACAAAGAATGAAAAACTTTCATTGAGAAGCATTTGGATAGGCCTTCTACTGAAGTCCGAAGTGATTCCAAAACAGAGTCACTTAGGAAAAATGCCCAGAAATTACTCTTAGAAGCCTTGGAATTAGAGATGGATCACCTACTGGTTGAAAATATTGAGTGGGAAACGTTTCATCTCTGCTCCCATGGGCCGTATTGGGGGACGGTGAGAGCCCTGGTCTTCACATTAAAGCACCAAGCTAAAATCTGGTCTCAGGTGAAGAACGGCTCGCTGCCAGTCGGCATGTTTGTACAGACCCACAAAAAGTGACCTGAGGACGATTCTAACCCTGGGACGGACAGAGAAGAAAATGGGCTTCTTTGCCGTTCAAAGACGCTTTTGAGTTTGGATGTCTGGCTCTGGCTGTGTTGGATTTTCCCATAGTGCTGTTGACAGCATGCGGGAACATGCTTTATTAGCTGTAGAGCGCTGGTGCTGCCTAACAGGATGCACGCTGGCTGTCACTAGGAAGCGCCATCCGTTTACCATCACCCATCACGTGGAAAGGGTGATGAATTTCACTGTGCGTATGTCAAGGACACCTCTAAACTTCCCCCATGTCATGCAGATGAACTTACTACTTTATTTCACCACCCTGCAGGTAACTGAAACTCAATTACTGCTGCTGCTCGCTTGGTTCCATCCCTCTGAGTTTAGATAGCTTTGGTGCCTCTCAGAACTCCCCTGTCTGTTCTCTTCGCTCTACCCGAGGGGTGAGCCTGCCAGAGTCAGCTGACTACCCCTTCGTCCCAGAGCTCACTTATCTGAACGTTTCAGCTCTCCCTGGAAGACCTTCTGTGTGGTCTCCAAAGCCCCCAGGCTGAGGCTTTTAATGAGGAACTGGCCTGAAATTTCCCACATCTCCGGGTTTATTTGAATATGATGGCTCTCTCACTTTAGGGCTCTGTAGAAGATACATAATGAAATTTCTCTTGAAATGAATTACCTCAGTAGAAAAAAATTACATACATATATTTTAAAGTGAAATATCTCTATACAGGCCTGCTTGAACAATTATGTAAATGATACTTGCTTTTTTAAAGTAATAATAAACTGGGACTTTTTATCTAAAACAAAAAAAATTTAAATAAAAAGTACTAAATACACTCAACAAAACAACAGACTCTTTGGAGTTCAAAATGAGAAACAATGGTGCAAAATATCAACCTCCCTCAATTATTCCACAAATGGTGAGAGTAAACTAATAAAAATATGGTGAACTTTAAACAGTGTGGTGGTGTTTATGATTATTTTTACTCAACCAAAGTTTATTCAGGTAAATTGTACTGTTTTATTTTCTTTCTTTTTTTTTTTTTTTGCAGTTTTTGGCCGGGGCTGGGTTTGAACCCACCACTTCCAGCATATGGGGCTGGCACCCTACTCCTTTGAGCCACAGGCGGCACCCAATTGTACTGTTTTGTTTTTTTTTTTGAGACAGAGCCTCAAGCTGTCACCCTGGATAGAGTGCCGTGGCATCACAGCTCACAGCAACCTCCAATTTCCGGGCTCAAGGGAGTCTCTTGCCTCTGCCTCCCAAGTAGCTGGGACTACAGGCACCCGCCACAATGCTGGACCATTTTTTGGTTGCAGCCGTCATTGTTGTTTGGCGGGCCCGGGCTGGATTCGAACGCGCCAGCTCAGGTGTACGTGGCTGGCACCTTAGCCCGTTGAGCCACAGGCGCCAAGCCTGTACTGTTTTCTAATAACAATTTACAGCACGCAGAAATGGACTTGATTGTAAATAGCCCTATCCATTTCAAATACCAATGATGTCTACATCAGCAGGGCCCTTTATCAAAAACAAAACCTAATACTTATATTTTATATATCTAGAGGGTTCAGACATGTGGAAATAAAGGAAGCAGAGGAATTATATTAAAGAATCTCTACTGGAAAAATACTGCTTTACAATTATGATGCTGTCTATCAAATTTTATTAAGAGTAATTTCAATATGAATGAAAGAACTGAACTAAAAAACGTCCAATCAAAGTCTCAGAGGAAGAAGCACCAGCTGATGCTCACCTAGGCTGTGGCGTTCAGGACCAGCCTGCAGGGACAGCAAAATTAAACCCAGAGGTAGCCCTGGACCCTGGACACCTCACAGCAGGGAATCTGCCTCTTGGAGGAGCTGATGACCACAATCCTGCTGGCACCTCCGGGCTCATGTGGGTTGTGGGTGGAGCCCTAGAAACAAAAAGACCACTTGGGAAAGGCTGGAATGTGCCCCTGTAGGCAGCCAGCTTCTGCCTGTTGTAGTTGATTTCTCTCCTGAGCAACGTGACATCACACTCAGTAGACACGGTGGCCATCTGAGTGCCATGGCATCATAGCTCGTAGCAACCTCCAACTCTTGGGCTCAAGCGATCCTTTTGCCTCAGTTTTTCTATTTTTAGTAGAGATGGGGGTCTTGCTTTGGTTCAAACTGGTCTCGAACTCCTGAGCTCAAGCAATCCACTGGCCTCAGTCTCTCAGAGTGCTAGAATTACAGGCGTAAGCCACCGCACCCAGCCTTTTTTGTTGTTAAGCAGGCCCAGGCCAGGTTTGAACCTACCACCTCCAGTGCACAGGGCCGGCGGTCTAACCCATGACCTACAGGTGCTCAGCCCATGCAGCTATCTTCAGCTTGTCTCTTATGCAAGAGAATATCCCTGTGATAAAAGCAAGTGGCTCTCTGCAATTTCTGGGCCAGGTCCTCAGCCATCTTCTTGTAGATGTCTCTTGTCTGCTGAGTGCAGGTTTACCATCTCTGACGGGGCAGCAAGTCTCTTCTCTGTGTCCAAGCAATGGGCTTCCTCCTCTGTGAATTTCCTCTAAGCTCCCATCACATGTTGTTCTAAATCAGGGAGCATCTGCAGCCTTAGCTCGGGCTCCTGAATCTTCCTGCCCAGCCATCTTTCTTCTCACAAAGATGCCTACACCTGCAGGGTTTCAACTTGCTCTTCCAGATCTTCCCTCCTTTGGGTTTCTTTGAACACTTGTCCAGCGGCTTCTCCAATTTCCTCCTCAAGTCTTTCCATGGATACAATGAAGTCATCATTATCATTAACACTATTTGAACCTTCTACCTCCATGTCCCTGTCCTCTGTGTGGTCACTCACCAGGCTGAGCAGCTGCAGGGAGCTGAGCAGGGTGTGGGCCAGGGATGTGAGTCACCTCACTTGACCCCTCTTGGCCTGGTTTATTCCTGTCTTCGCCCTCTCCAGTCCCCCCTTCTCCTTCTTGTCCTGCAATCTTTGCTTCTGTCTAGCAAGGACTTGGTAGAACTGTTCCTCACATCACTGGTGAAGATTACAGATGTCATCAAAGCCCACTGAGGTCTTCCTCTGAAGGTCTCCATCATGCTGTGAAGCGAGTGAGATGTATGTGTCCAGCACCTGGGGAAGGTCAGGAGGCTGGCTTTTCTCTCTCTCTTTAACCAAGTCAAGCATGTCCTGTGAGGAAGATGTCCACATTCCATTGAGAGCTACCAAGCAGAGGGCTGGGGAGACTTAAAGGAGTGGCCTTCACCACGGGCGATTGGGAGCCAGCATCAGCCTTTAGTGTTGGCTCAGTCTTAGCTTGGGGTTTTGGGTTCCCCTCAGTCCAGGTCGAACCCCTCATAGCTGATTCTTTCCCTCATCTTCCTAACAACCTTCCCTTCCTCCCCTCACTATAGAGGCCACCAGAGCAGTGCATACCAGAACCTGCCAGGAGAACCCCAGGGCTCCCAGCACTTGTCCCAGGTGTTTGAATATCACCATTAGAACAGCCCACAGCTGACCCACAACCAGCTGTGTAGACATTTCAGGTACAGACATCAGGTCGTCAGTGGTTCGACAGAGCTCCACAGCTCTGCCTCTGCTTGCCAGTGAACCACAACTCACTTCAGGAAGCCCTGTGGATTTTTCTGTTAATAATACAAACAAGTGCCTGGAATCAGGGCATCAGTTGGGATGGGGGAGGGGAGGCCACCCATGATCTAGGAAACTGTCCCTGACCTTCCTCTGCAATAGAAAGTGACGTCACTTACACAGTGACTTGTGGGAGGTAGAAAGAAGTCATGATAGCCAGTTCCTGGAGACACTCTAGGCCCCACCTGGCCCTACAGCACAGCTAGAGGGTCAGAGCTGGGCCATACCAGGAGCTCCGTGTCTGCACATAGTTCTGTCAAGGCAGTGTGGTGGCCCTGTCCTGTTACCTGATTTCATATTTCCTCTACAACAGGGACGCATAATCCCACCTATAAAAGGTAAGGGATTGGCCTCCTCTGAGGCTCCCTCTCTCCTTCTGTTTGGTCAGTGCCCACACATAGGTCCAAGGGAAGGTAGGGTCTCCCCAAAGGTGTAACCAAGATACCTCGATTTCAAGTATAAGAACTGGATGGAGAGAGATGGCTGGAACAGGCAGGGTTTTACACTTCCAAGATTCTTTGTGGGTTCAATGTGAGCTTGTTAAATCCAAGAGTCCTGGATGGGGCCACACAGCTCTGGGGGAGGTCACAAAGTACCAGGTCCCTTCCCTCATGTGCCACTGCCATCCTCAGCTCACACTTCCTCAGGTGGACCTGGGGACAGTCTCCAAACTCATCCTCACAAGGTCCACTGGAGGCCTCAGTTCATCACCATGGATTGTGTTTAGCTGCAATGCACTTGCACAACTCTGTGGCTCATGGGCTCAGGGCCACACCTCACATAGTGTGCAGCTGTACCTCAGAGATACTGTGGGCTGGGTTCCAGTCCCCCCACACAGAGCAAGTAGTGTGTGAAGTGAGCCTCATGAATATGTTGATTTTCAGTGTTTATAAACATTGTGTCTACCCTGTACTATAGTTTATTAAGTGTGCAACAGCATTACGTATGAGAAACTGTGCATACTGATACAGGACAGGTAGCACCCCAGCCAGCTTAGTGGAGCTGAGCTGGAGGACCCCAGCGGTATTGATGCAGTGGCAGCTGGCAGAAGAACCAGTGGGCTGGAGGGTAGGCAAGGGGGGCCTCCCACTGGAGGCTCTAGTAGCCAGAGGGGCTGAACAACTGCTGAGAAGACACCGGTACCTTGGTGTCTCCTTCCCCTTGCACTTATGACTGAACAGGCAATCCCCGTTTCCTATACCTCAATTTCATGTAAGTTTCCTAGGCCTCAATTCCATGAATAGACTGTGTTCATTCATTAATGCACTCATTCACCTTGCCAGGGAGGAAAGGACCATATCCATTCCCATCCTGGTCTCATATAACTACAAGGAACGACTATATATACGCCTGGACAAAAACCTGAGAGAGAGTGAGAGCGCATTTTTCTGCCCCCCAACTTGGGTTTTCTCTCTCTGCCAGGAGCTTTGGTGTTTTTCTATTCTTGTCTGTAAATAAATCCTGTCTTACCACTGATCTGTGGTCCGTGGATTCACTTATCGAATCACCGAGACCAAAAACCTACTGAAGACGAAATTCCAGTATCAATACCATAATTAAAAGTATTATATTTCTATAAAAATGCTAATGATTATCTGAGCAGGGTGATTGTAGGTGAATGTTGCAGTGGCTGTGTCAGTTTCCGAAAATAGAAAATAGGAGAACCAGGAAGTTTGTCACATTGATTGACTTACTTTCCTGACAGATTTTTCTGTATCAAATGATAGTGTTTGATAGCATTTTACCCATGGTAGCACTTATTTCTTTCTTTCTTTTGTTTTTTTTTTTTTTTGGTAGCACTTCTTTCTAACTCAATCTCTTCAAATTCTATTGTTGCTGTATGAACTAAGTTTATGTCAAAGTTCACAAGATCTACCAGGAGTAGGTTTCATCTCAACAAACCATTTTCTTTGCTCAGGCTAGGAAGCAACTTCTCATCCTTTCAAATTTCACCATGAGACTACAGCCATCCATTCACATCTTCACTATCTACTTCTAAGTCCTGTCTCCTGCTGCTTCCATGACATCTGCAGTTTCTTCCTCCTCTGCTGTGCTGAAGTCAAATTATCCCTTGATCCATGCACTACTGAATGGATGCTGTTCTAGCAGGCATGAAAATATAAATCCTCTTGTCTGTCTTCATCACAGCTCTTGGGTGACAAGGTACCTTGTCTATGAGCAGTAATATCTTGAAATGAACCTCTTCTTCTGAGCAGTAGGTCTCACAGGTAGGTTTTTAATACTCAGTAAACAATGCCATGAATAGATGTGAGGTCATCCAGGCTTTGTTCTTCCATCTTTGGAGTACATCCACAGTAGATTCAGCATAATTCTTAAGGAGTCTAGGATTTTTGGAATGGTTAAGTGCACACTGCACTTAGGGTCACCAGCTGCATTATCCTTAACAAGAGAGTCAGCCTGCCCTTTGAAGCTTTGAAGGCAGGCATATGAAAGTCCTACCTATGAAAGTCTTAGGCATCTTCTCCAAGGTAAGTATTTCATGTATACTGAGAATGTCTTGTTGAGTGTAGCCCTCCTCATCTCTTATCTTAGCCAGATCTTCTGGATAATTTGCTGTGTCTCCTATATCAGTACTTTAAGTGCTTCACCTTATGCTTTCATCTTGAGTTGATGGCAGTTTCCTTAAATATCATGACCAGCCTCTGCTAGTTTCAAACTTTTCTTCTGCAGCTTCCTCACCTCTCTCAGCCTTCATAGATATTAAGGCAGTTGGGGCCTTCCTCTGGGTTAGGCTTTGGCTTAAGGGAATATTGTGACTGGTTTGATCTTCTGTCCAGACCACCAAAACTTTCTCTGTATCAGAAACAGCAGTGTTTTACTTTCTTGTCATTCATCTGTTCACTAGAGTAGCACTTTTACTTTTCTTCAAAAGTTTTTCCTTTACATTCACAACTTGGCCAACTACTTTATGCAAGAGGCCTAGTTTTTAGCCTGTCTCAACTTTGCACATGAACATATATGGGTTTTGTTTTAAAGTGAGATGTGAGTCTCTTTCTTTCCCTTGAACTTTTAGTGGACATGGGAGGGTTACCAATTGCCCAAATTTCAATATTGTTGTTTCTCAGGGAATAGCGAGGCTTATGGAGAACCTGAGAGATGGGGGAGCAGCTGGTCAGTGGAACATTCGGAACCCACATATAAATTTCTTAAGTTGGCCATTTTAAATGGATGTGTTGTGCCCCCAAACAATTACAATAGTAACTTCAAAGAACAATGAATACCAGATCACCATAACAGATATAATAATAATGAAAAAGGCTGACATGCTTTGAGAATTCCCAAAGTGTGATGCAGAGACAAAAACTGAGCCTGTGCTGTTGGAAAAATGGTGCCCACAGACTTGCTTGATTCATAACCCAGTTGGTCCTGCTGGAGTTTAAACCACCCAGTTGGAGATGATTTGCTAAGCATCCCTCAGAAACTGATATCCTCCCAATCAAGCCTGAGGTTAAGCTCTGGGGCAGGTGACTGACTTGCCTGAGGCTGCTCAGTGTGTGATAAAGAGGTGGCCCCACAGAAAGGGTGTCCTGATGATGGGCCCACGTTCTGGTCAGCAGCATTTGGGATACAGTAGGGGCCCACCTTCTTCAGAGATCCCTCTCACTGAGAGGGATGCAGGGCATAGCCCCTGGCCACCAGCAGTAGTGGAAGCCTGTGGTCACCCAACAGGAAAATAGTTAAATTGCAGGCCTTGGTGTATATTTTTTGTTTTGATTTTATAGGGAAAACAATTTTCTATTATAAGGCCATACGTTATGAAAGGAAAAGAACAATCTACTAGTTACTAATCTCTTCCTCTCAACAGCCATGGCACTAATGCTGAGTATATTTTGTCTCATTCAAACCTCTGACAGCCTGTGGGAAGTGATTATGATGCCTGTTTAGTGGACATGTAGCCTGAGGCTCAGAAATAAAGGGGTTTTCTCAAGAACCTTCAACCAATCTCTTGATACTAGAAGCCTAAAAACAGAAAACCACACTCACAAGATAACCAGGCACCTTTTAAAGCCTATGGAATAGGCCTATGGGCTGTAGCCATTTGTGCAAAGGGACAGACTGCTGGCTCCTCCAGGCCTTAGGAAGGAGGCAACTCACTGGTCAGGGGCCCACAGTGAAACTGGATCCTGGAGGTCACAGTGCTGCAGGTATTGACCCCTCTGCATGCCACAGATCATCCTGCTCCACTGAGGGACTTGTCCTTCTGGCCACAATGGAAAAGCAGGGATCAGGCTAACTGTCTCTTCTGAAACAATAGATAAATAGATGATGAGAAAGATAGGCAATTGATAGATGATAGATCGATAGGTAATGGATGATAGAGTGATTGATAGATAATAGGTGGTTGAAGGATGAAGGTGACTGATAGATAAATGATAGATGCATGGTAGATAGGTAGATATGCTAGATAGAATGCTGGTAATAGATGATAGCTAAAAAGATGATAGATAGATGACTGATAGATAAATGATAGAAATATGATAGATCATAGGTAGAGAGAAAGATCACAGGTCATAAGTAGCTAGATATTTGGTAGATAATAAATAGGAAAAGAAATGATAGCTGATGAGTAGACGAAGACATGAAGCAATGCTTTTCACAACACTGGGCATCAGGGAGTACAGGTCAGTGATTTTTGAGAGAATGGAAAACAAATGAGGTGAGTTCTACAATGGTCCCCAGAGTCCTGCCCTCAGAGAGCTTCCAGGCCACTGCACAGGGAGGGAAAACTAAGGTAGAATCCAGCAGATTCCCTGAGTTAAAGAGATGAGGCTGAGAGTACCAGGAGATCAAGGTATCTACAGTGTCTAAGGTACAGCAACAGAAAGGATAGAGCTGCATAAAGAGAGAACTGGAAGGTCTTCAGAGCCCCCTTGAATATGCAGCAGAATCCTGATCATTGTGTGTGAGGAAAATACACAGGGCCAGGGAAAAAGTCATCCAAAAAAATCGGAGGGAACAGTGCCTGGCACACATACAGAGTTAGGAATAATGCCCATCCTCAACAGCTAGACTGAAAAATCTCATCATCCCTGGGGCACTGGGGAGGTTAGGAGGGTCTTGCCTCAGTAGGGGGAAGTCATCAACCCTACACTACACTGAGCATTGATCAGGATCCATCTAAAAAAGTCATAAAAGCAAGTATTGAAAGGATCTCACTATTTCCAAGTAACTCAACAGTTTCCCAAACAAAGCTTAAGAACATCTATAAAAGTACAAAAATATCCAGCACCCAATAAGGTAAAATTCACAATGTTTGACAAAAAATAAAAGATCTCCAGGCACTTGAAGAGTCAGGAAAATACCATTTAATGGGAGGAAAGTAATTGACATGTTGAAACTGATCCAAAAATGACACAGATGTCAAAATTAGAGAAAGATAATAACACAATTATTGTAATTATACTCATATATTCAAAAAGTTAAGTAGAAAGCTTTAAAGTATATAAAGAACCCAATTATAGTTTTAGATATTGAAAAACAACAATGTCTGAGATGAAAAATATGCTGCTATAAATGATTATAGGTTCAAAATTGTACAAGAGAAGCTTAGTGAACTAACAGAGAAAGTGAAACTTTTAAAAAGGAGACATAGAAAAGTGAATACAAACAAGAAAAGAAAGAACATCTTTGGCACAACTTCAAGCAATACTGATTGCTTTTAAGCCAATTACATCAAGTTTCCTTATTTAAAAATGTGTCTGAATAGCAAAAAAACCCTCAAATTTTGCTCAAAATTGCTGAAAATATTAAGCAATACTCAAATATATGGGTAATTGGGGTCTCCAATGGATGTATTGAATAAAGAAATACTTGAAGGGTGGCACCTGTGGTTCAAAGGAGTCGGGCGCCGGCCCCATATGCCAGAGGTAGCAGGTTCAAACCCAGCACTAGCCAAAAAAAAACTGCAAAAAAAAAAAAAAAAAAAAAGAAAAGAAATATTTGAAGAAAAAACATCCAAAACCTTTTAAAACTTGATGAAAACTATAAAGCCATAGGGCCAAGAAGTTCAATAAACTTCAAGAACAACAAATATGAACACTACATCAACGTACTTGATAAACAAATTGCTCAAGAATAGTAATAAGAGGAAAATGTTCTAAGCAGCCAGGGAAATAAAAAATGTTAATTGAAGACAAATACAGAGAAGGTCATAAAATTTCTTATCAGAAACAATGGAAGTAAGAAAGCAGTGGAAATTTTTGCAGTAGAGAGAGAAAAACAACTGTAAACCTAGAAGTCTCTACCTGGAATAATATCTTTCAAGCACAAAGGCAAAATAAGGACTCTTTTGGACATAAAATTCTAAAATAATTTTCTCATTAGCAGAACAACAGAATTAGAATACCAGAAGAGGAGACAACATAGGTAAACATGCAACATTTTAATTTAAATGTTTTAAAAAGATAATTGAGAGTTTTAACAAAAATAATAACAATGTGTTGTGGTTTGGATAATAGTTATAAAAGTAAAATTCAAGGTAGCGGTAGCATAAATGCCATGAGGGGAGAAAAAGAAGTATATTGAGTTTCTCCTACCCTATGTGAAGGTGATTACTGAAGGTAGACTGTGACAAGTTAAAGATGTACTAATAAACCCTAAAACCACCATTAAACAAACAAAATAGGGCCCTCCCTTTCCCCCTTCGCCTCCTGACAGGAAAGGCAAAAGGGGGACAGAGCCCTGGGAGGCCAGGCCGAGCTCGGGGGCCACCCCGGGGGCCCGGGCCATGGATGTGCGCCGTCTGAAGGTGAACGAACTTCGCGAGGACCTGCAGCGCCGCGGCCTGGACACTCGCAGCCTCAAGGCCGAGCTTGCTGAGAGGCTGCAGGCGGCGCTGGAAGCCGAGGAGCCTGACCACGAGCGGGAGCTCGAGACCGACGGCGAACCGGGGCGACCCGGGCACAACAACGAGGAGGTGGAGACCGAGGAGGGCTCCGAGCTGGAGGGGACCGCACAGCCGCCGCCGTCCGGGCTGCAGCCGCACGCGGAGCCCGGCGGCTACTTGGGGCCGGACAGACATTATGCCATGGACAATATTACCAGGCAGAATCAATTCTATGAGACCCAAGTCATCAAGCAAGAAAACAAATCAGGCTATGAGAGGAGACCACTGGAAATGGAGCAGCAGCAACAGGCCTATCGACCAGAAGTGAAGACAGAGATAAAGCAAGAAGCACCCACCAACTTCTTCCCACCTGAAGCTTCTCAACTCAAGCCAGACAGACAACAATTCCGAGTTGCAAGAGGCCTTACGAAGAAAACCGGGGACAGGGGTACTTTGAGCACTGACAGAATAGGAGGGGCCGCTCTCCTCAGCCTCCCGCTGAAGAGGATGAAGATGATTTTGATGACACCCTTGTCACTATTGACACATATAACTGCGACCTCCACTTCAAAGTGACTCAAGATCGGAGTAGTGGCTATCCACTCACAATCGAGGGCTTTGCATACCTGTGGTCAGGAGCCCGTGCCAGCTATGGGGTTAGAAGGGGTCGTGTGTGCTTTGAAATGAAGATCAACAAGGAAATCTCTGTGAAGCCCCTTCCATCTACAGAGCCTGACCCCCATGTTGTTCGTGTTGGCTGGTCCCTGGACTCCTGCAGCACCCAGCTAGGCGAAGAGCCTTTCTCCTATGGCTATGGAGGCACTGGGAAGAAATCCACCAATAGCCGTTTTGATAACTATGGAGAATGATGTGATTGGCTGCTTTGCGGACTTTGAATGTGGAAATGTGGAACTTTCATTTGCCAAGAATGGGAAGTGGATGGGCATTGCCTTCCGAATCCAGAAGGAAGCTTTAGGGGGTCAGGCCCTCAACCCTCATGTCCTGGTGAAAAATTGTGCAGTGGAGTTCAACTTTGGGCAGAGGGCAGAGCCCTACTGTTCTGTCCTCCCAGGGTTTACCTTAATCCAACACCTTCCCCTTAGTGAAAGGACCCGGGGCACTGTTGGACCAAAGAGTAAGGCAGAATGTGAGATTCTGATGATGATAGGCCTCCCTGCTGCTGGCAAGACCACATGGGCCATTAAACATGCAGCCTCCAACCCTTCTAAGAAGTACAACATCCTGGGCACCAATGCCATCATGGATAAAATGCGGGTGATGGGCCTACGTTGGCTGCGGAACTATGCTGGCCGCTGGGATGTCCTGATCCAGCAGGCCACCCAGTGCCTCAACCGCCTTATCCAGATCGCTGCCCGCAAGAAATGCAACTCTATCCTAGATCAGACAAACGTTTATGGGTCAGTTCAGGGACGAAAAATGAGACCATTTGAAGGCTTCCAGCGCAAAGCTATTGTAATTTGTCCCACTGATGAAGACCTGGAAGACTGAACAGCAAAGCGAACCGACAAGGAAGGGAAGGATGTCCCTGATCATGCAGTCTTAGAAATGAAAGCCAACTTCACCTTGCCAGATGTTGGGGACTTCCTGGATGATGTTATTTTCATTGAGCTGCAGTGGGAAGAAGCAGACAAGCTGGTGAGGCAATACAATGAGGAAGGCCGCAAAGCTGGGCCGCCCCCTGAGAAGCGCTTTGACAACCGAGGTGGTGGCTTCTGGGGCCATGGCGGTGGCTGTGGCTTTCAGCGCTATGACAACCGAGGCCCCCCTGGAGGCAACCGAGGAGGCTTCCAGAACCGAGGAGGAGGCAGTGGTGGAGGAGGCAACTACCAAGGAGGTTTCAACCGCAGTGGAGGTGGTGGCTATAGCCAGAACCGCTGGGGTAACAACAACCGGGATAACAACAACTCCAATAACCGAGGCAGCTACAACCGGGCTCCCCAGCAACAGCCACCACCACAGCAACCGCTGCCACCACAACCACCACCCCAGCAGCCTCCACCACTACCCAGCTACAGCCCTGTTCGGAACCCCCCAAGGGCCAGCAGCTACAATAAGAACAGCAACATCCCTGGCTCAAGTGCCAATACCAGTACACCCACCCACCAGTACCCCACAGCCCTCCACAGCAGAGTTACAGCCAGCCACCCTACAGCCAAGGAGGTTACAGCCAGGGCTACACAGCCCCACCACCGCCACCTCCGCCACCACCTGCCTACAACTATGGGAGCTACGGTGGCTACAACCCAGCTCCCTATACTCCTCCACCGCCCCCCACCGCACAGACTTACCCTCAGCCCAACTATAACCAGTATCAGCAGTATGCCCAGCAGTGGAACCAGTACTATCAGAACCAGGGCCAGTGGCCACCATACTATGGGAACTACGACTATGGGAGCTACTCCGGGAACAAACAGGGTGGCACAAGCACACAGTAACCAGTGTGCCTCAGGGGCTCCCAGAGGCCTCTGCCGGTATCCTCCACCAGCGCCTGTGCCTCGGCCCCTCCTCTACTCCCACTAGGTCCTGTGGTGCTGGGGATGGGGTCATCCCAGGGCTGCCTCCCTCCAGCCTACCACCTCCCCTCTGAGGGGCTTCTTTCCCCACACAGGGCCAGGCATTTTTTTCTCTGGATTCAAACAGGAAACAATGACCTTTTTATCTTCTGTTTCTCTCCCCTTAACCCTCCAACCTCTCACCCCCTGTTATTCCTACCTTCTTCCTTTTGACTAAATAATTCCACCCCCTCCTTGGTCATACAGTGAGGCTA
>CAUYRH010076746.1:0-12771 GCA_963574655.1 Perodicticus potto
GGACTGGATAGAGTGCTGTGCCATCACAGCTCACAGCAACCTCCAATTCCTGGGCTCAAGCGAGTCTCCTGCCTCTGCCTCCCAAGTAGCTGGGACTACAGGCGCCCGCCACAACACCCGGCCATTTTTTGGTTGCAGCCGTCATTGTTGTTTGGCGGGCCCAGGCTGGATTTGAACCCACCAGCTCAGGTGTACATGGCTGGCGCCTTAGCCCGTTGAGCCACAGGCGCTGAGCCGAATGAGCTAAACTTGAAAATAATTTTTATGTGCTTTGATCTCAACTGTTACCCTAATATAACTAAATAACAGGGCAAACTAGATTTCTGTTATGAAATGCAAAATCTAAGAATTAAAACATTTGAAAAGCATTAAAATATTTTTAAATCTCTATTTTTATTTGAAGGTTTAAGAAAGAAATATCTTCCTGACTATGTACTCATTTACCATGACCAAAATATGGCAATATAAGACATAAATTCAGATAATTTCAAAATTTAGGAACTAAAAAGGTTTTAGTAGCTAAAAGGAGAAACAGGAAGTTTAAGTGTCTAAAAATGACAATATTTTTATTTTGTTTTTTGTTCCACAAAGCAACAATGTTCTTAAAAAGCCCACTTTTGTATTGTTAAATCAGAATCCTCTATTTAAAATATTTATTTTGCAATCTAAAGATTTAGGAAAGCACTACACTAAACTTCTACCTTTGAAGTTCATGGTACTCAACAGTTTCATATAAAATCAGAAACAAAAAAAATCTTTTTAATGTTATATTTATGCTATTTTATGCTACATACTGTATTCTCATTTACCTTAGGGTTTTTAGTTCATAGGATGATAAATTTTTAAGTTAAAACAAACTAGTTCAAAAACTCATTTTTATAATGGAAAAAACAATTACAAAAGATTCAGAGAAGTATGAATAATTTCTATGATTGTTTTGTGAATTAGTGCCTGAATCGAGACTGAATCCTAGCTTTTCTAAATCAAGTTCCAAACTTATGATACTCCCACCTCACTTTCATTTCCCTCCCTTTTTGAAAGTGTCAGGTAGTAACTCTAATATATTTAAACCCTGGGTCCCCCAGCAAACAGTTCAGAAGTTTCCAACTTCTATTGAAGAAGTTAGTCCAGACCTATTCTTAGAGTGACGACTACTTAATATTTATCCTAAATGTGTACTGATCAAGTATAACTCTAGAGTAAGAGTCTCCTGATGAAAGAGGTACAGATTATTAACTATTACTAATTATAATGTAAAGAACTCTTGGAAGTACTTAAAACAATGATAACAATATATTTGGATACTGATTTAAAACTTACAATATAATTTCATGTATTAACTCATGACTCTCAGCCAATTTTTTAAAAAATCTACTTTTTTGAGGTATAATTTTAAAACAACAAATTATATTCATTTAAAACAAACAATCATCAGTTTCTGTGAACAGAAATCTAGGAATGGGTTAGTTGGGTGATTCTGCTTCAGAGTCTCTTATAAAGTTATAAAATAATTAAGCAGTCAGCCAAGGAAGAGCCATCTGAAGGTTTACATGAGGCTGGGGGATTTGCTTCTAAATGGTTCACTTACTCAGCTCTTGGCAGAAGGCATCAATTCCTTGCTGGTTGTTGGCAATAGGCCTTTAGTTCCTAGCCACATAGACCTCTCCGTGGACTACTTCTGTAATTGTTTTTGTCTCAAGTTCATTTATTTCTGCCTTGAACTTTATTATTTACTTACTTCCTTGTACTAATTTTGACTTTGGTTGGTTCTTCCTTTCTCGTTCAATAGATGCATCCCTAGGTTGTTTGTTTTGATTTATTATTATAAATCTCCCTCTTAGTATTGCTTTTCTGTTTCTTGTAATTTCAGTATATTGTATTTCCATTTTCATCTGTTTCAAGAAATTTTTAATTTCTTCATTGACCTATTAATTGTTCAGGAGTATGTTGCCTAATTTTCATGTGTATATGTATTTTCCAAGATTCCTCTTGCTATTGATTTATAGTTTTATTCCATTGTGGTCAGAAAATGTATTAGATATGATTTCCATTTTTTGACATTTGTTAAGAGTTGTTTTGCGGCCTAAGATATGGTCTATTCTGAAGAATGTCCGTTTGGCTGATGAAAAGAATATGTATTCTGCAATAGCTGAGTGAAATGTCTAAATATCAGTTAGGCTTATTTGGTCTAGCATGCAGGTTAGCTATGATGTTTCTTTGTTGATTTTTTTGTGGACTGGATGATCTGTCCATTACTGAGAGTGGGGTGTTGAAGTACCCTACCATTATTCTATTGAAGTCTCACTCTCTCTCTTTAGATCTATGATGCTTGCTTTATATATTTGCGAGCTCTTGTGTTGGCTATATAAATATTTATAATTGTTATATCCTCTTATTGAATTGACCTTTTCATAATTAGATAGCAACTTTCTTCATCTTCTTTTATAGTCTTTGATTTGTAGTCTATTTTATTTGGTATAAGTATAGCTACTCCTGTTCTTTGTTGGTTTCCAGTTGCAAGAAATATCTTTTTCCACCCTTATGTGCATCTTTCTGGGTGCAATGAGTCTCTTCTAGGCAGCAAATATTTGGGTCTTATTTCTTTATTCATTGAGTCACTCTATGCCTTGTAATTGGATAATAAATTCATTTATATTCAGTGTTATTACTGAGAAGTAAGAACTTACTACTGCCATTTTGTTGTTTATTTTCTGGTTGTTTTGTAACTCCTCTCTTCTTTACTGTCTTCCTTTGTGTTAAGTGATATTTCTCTGGGAGCATATTTTAATTCATTGTTTTTTATTTTTAGTAAATCTATTACTGGTTTTTACGTTGTGCTTACCATGAGGTTTACAAAACACATCTTATAGATAAGGGGTAGCCATAAAGTTTGTGTGCAAACAAAGTTTGTTGTGCAATTGCACACAAACTTTATGGCCCCCCTGTATAACTCATTATTTTAAAGAGATGACAACTTATCTTAGATCACAAATAGAAACAAAAAAATTACACTTTAACTTCATGCTCCTGTTTTGATATTATATTGTCTGAATTTACATATTTTTATGTTGCTTATTTCTTAACAAGTTGCTATAGGTATTATTGTTTTAGATAGATTTATCATTTGAGCTTCATACTAGAGTTATGAATAAATTACATACATAGCACAATATTAGAGTATTCCAGGTTTGTCCATGTATCTAACTTTACCAGTAGATTTTATGTCTCTAAGTGTTTTCTTTTTGCATGTCAGTGTTTTGTTTTTTTTTTCTTTCAGATTGAGTAATTTCCTTTAGCATTTCTTGTAAGATAGATTTGGTGGTAGTGAATTCTTTGGTGGTAGTGAATTTCTTTGGTGAATTCTTTGTTGGTAGTGAATTCTCTCAGCTTTTGTTTGTCTGGGAAAGACTTTTATCTATTCTTCACATTTGAAGGATAACTTTGCTGTATCCTTCAGCAATGTATCATGGATGATACAGTATCCAGTATTCATAGATGTCAGGCAATTTTTTCTTCCAGCAGTTTGAAAATGTTATTTCACTCCTGCTTGGCCTATCTGGCTTCCAGGGATAAGTCTTTGCCAGACAGATTGGAGGTCCTTTATGTGCCATTTGCTTCTTTTCTCTTCCTGCTTTTAGGGTCTTCTCTTTGTCCTTGTATTTGGGAGTTTTATTAGTATACCTCTTGGGGTGTATTGACCCAAATAGGTTGAATCTGTTTGATCTTTTCTGGCTTTCCTATACCCTGGATATTTATCTCTTTCTTAAATTTGGGAATTTGAATAAGCTTTCTACACCTTGGTCTTGCTTATCTCCCACTTGAGCACCAATAATTCTTAGATTTGATTTTTTGAGGTGATTTTCTACATCTCATAGGTGATCTTTGTTCCTTTTTAATCTTTTTTCTGTTTTACTCTCTGATTATATTTTTGAATAACCTGTCTGAGCTTACTAATTCTTTCCTCTGCTTGGTTCATTTAGTGCTGCTGAGACCTTTAGTGAATTTTTTAGTTTAGCCTATGTATTTCTTAGTTCCAAGATTTCTATTTTTCTTTTAATTATTTTGACCTCTTTGTTAAATTTCTCTGATAAGTTTTTCAGTTGTTTCATGTGTTACTTAAAGGTAGTATTTTGAATTCTTGACCAGAGAGACCACATATCACTGTCTCATTAGGGTCAGTCATCAGTTCCTTGCTTATCCATTGGAGGAGGTCACGGTTCCTTGTTTGGTGTTGTTTCTTGTGGATGTACGTCTGTGTCCTTGCATTGAAGGTTTATTTATTCCAGTCTTTTCTGTCTGGCTTGTTTTTGTTTTTATTACATATGTTTACTTAGAGATTCTTTATCATTTATCCACTGATTTTCCTTCCTTCCTTCCTTCCTCCTTTCCTACTTTCCTTCCTTCCTTCATTCTTTCTCCCACTAGGTCACTGCTTCCTTTTTGGCACTAGATGATGTCTTAAGCCCAGGTTTGCCTTGGTTCTGGAAAACAACTAGAGTGTCCACTCATCCTGAAGAGGAGAGGTCCCAAAGGGGATATCCTGGTAGTGTAGGAAGGTTGGCTGGGAATTTGTGTCCAGAAGACTTATGGGATAAATCCCCTACAGCATAGTGCTACTGAACAGCCCTCTGATTTGGTATCTCTTTTGGCCAAGTTACAGAGAAGAGTTTCTAGAACTGGTGATGGTAGTCTTGCCATCCCCTTTTGTCTGTGGCTGTCCTCAGGAATACTTTTCTCCTTAGGCACTCCTGATGCTTCTTATAGGCTGAAGCAGGTACAGGTCTCCTGCTAGGGCCCTCATGAAAGTGACAAAGCTGTTTTTCCACCTTGATCTCACTTTTTCCATTGTAGAAACCATGAGGGGACTGAGGGAGAGCAGGAATTTTCCACATACTTGGTGCCAGGTAAATTGGGGGGAGGGGCATCAGAGACATAGAAGTCCAATTCTCTTACCATCTGCAGCAAGATTTTTCATTTCTCTGTGCCCTGGGAACTGTCTCACCTTCATATTTGAGTTCTGGGATATTGCTGTTGAGAATCTTCACATTGCATACTTATTTCCTTTTGGGAGACAGTTAAGCCAAATTGCTTCTATGCCACCATTGTGGAACCACGAATCTCTCCATAGGGCTGCTTGAATGTCCTCAGGACATGTCAGATGGCTTCCCCAAGCTCAATAAGTTTTGAAAAACATATATATGTAGATGCCCAACCACTGCTACAACCAAGATAAAGAACATTTCTATCATCTGAAATTCCCTCAAGTTCCTTTGCAGACAATTCTTCCTGTCACTCCTGGCCCTAGGTAAACATCATCAGTTTTCTGTTACTGTTAATTAGGATATATCCTCTGGAATTTCATATAAATGGAATTACACAATACGTAGTTTTGGGGTAAGATTTCTTTTGCTCAGAATAATGTTTCTGAGATTTGTCCCTGTTGTTGCATGTATCAATAGATTTTTCCTTTTTATGGCTAAGTACTATTTTATTATATAGCTATACAACAAAAAAAAATATCAAGTATTAAATTTCATCAGTAAAAAAAAAAATGTGTGGATATTTCTTTCTCTTGCTTCTTGGCCTGTAAAGTCTAAAATATTACTACCTGACCTTTTACAGAAAAAGTTCACTAACTCTGGAGTAGCAGAGTAATTACAAGCTGGGAATTTAACTACAATTGCACTCTTAAACCCTCTCCTTGAACTACCGACTTACAATCTGGATTTTAACAAGATCTCAAATAAATCATATACAAATAAAAGTATGAGAAGCACTGTTTCCTCTTGGAATGTTTTTACAGTTTTAGCAAGAAAACAATACATATTACATATGTGAAAGTGAGTTCGCCTGTGTGCATGTATGACTTTCAGAAAATTATTATTGGTATCTAAGACAAATTCATAAAACAAACAAAATATGAAGACATATACATTCTGGTCATTCTAATTTTTATTTTTAATTATGTTCTTTAGATATAAAACTTTCATTATTTCATAATCTTAGACTATATAATTTTAGACTACAAAATAATTTTAAAAAATTCCTTAAAGTGTTTTCCAAAAGAGCAAATGTAGCACATCTAAAAACTGTTCTGTCTTCTGTACAAGGATGTACTAGTGCTTAGTAGAGATTAACAGATGATCATCTTCATGCATGTGATCAACAAGACCAAAAGGTCATCAGGGTTTTAGTTTACCATATGCTACAAAATTCACGCAGCAAACCTACTTGGAATGTGCTTTCAGTATTATACGCACCTTTTAATCAACAAACTAGAAGCTAAAGAACAAATCATTCACTTGAATTCCTACTAATGTTTGCTCATTAAGTATTGGGAACATGAAGATTTTCTTTTCTTTATGCAAAAAGTATAATAAAGACATTTTCAAAATCAGAGAAAATAAATTTTTATAATTATTTTAAATTTGCTATAAGCAGTAATAAATAACATTTTATTACTAAATTCAGATAGCTGTTCAGTTTATAATAATGTACTATAACACTGTAACCATTTTGGGCTTCCTAGACTACACTTAAAATTAAATTATAGCTATATAAATATTTTAGATAAAGAGTTTCATGCTTTAACTTGTTTAATATGATCAATTATAATTTAGTATTTGAGGCTCTTAATACATTTTTCACAATAAAGAAAATATTTAAGTTTCTTTTTCACATTTATTTTATCAATGCTAGCTCAAAAATAGGACTTCTCCTTTTCAAACAATCTTTTCCAGAATTTCTTGATTCACTTTGCATCATTTTGCACACATGCTAGTTCTAAATATATATCTGAACTCTAAATGACTTCTGTTCATATTAATAGTCCAAAACAAGCTATTAAATCTTCCTTACAACAAGCAATAATATGCCAAAAGATTAGCTGTATATTTGGGTACTTGAATAAAAAGAACCTATAAAC
This sequence comes from Perodicticus potto, assembly GCA_963574655.1. NCBI lineage: Eukaryota > Metazoa > Chordata > Mammalia > Primates > Lorisidae > Perodicticus > Perodicticus potto. The sequence goes on from CAUYRH010076746.1 coordinate 6,926, forward strand.
ACTGAAAAAAAATTATGATGAAACAATCATTCCTTCTTTAATATTGTGTTCTCTATTTATATAACAAAATTTGGTATTTGTCAGAAATTGTCACAGGATCTGTTCAAAGATCAAGATTTTCAGGCTTATTTCATGCTATTTGAAAATATACATACATAATGCTTAAAGCCAGATTATTTGGTTCCTTTAAGTCCATCAGAGATTCACTTGAATTAGTCCTACTTTGGAAAGTAAAACTCATGCCAATGGTATTTTTAGAAAACCTTATCAGAATAAAACAAGTAAGATGAGAATTTTTTTTGTTGTTCTTTTGGGTCTACTAATATTTATTATTCACTTTAAGATACACTTGAATTTGTGGGAAAAAATACAACATAAATTATATTCTATATGATCTTTCACATTCTATGTAACCTATATGATTTTTAAAACCAAAAAAATTATTAATGATATAAAAACAATAAAAATGAGGGTTAAATTTAAAACGAATGTTCTTCTCTGGGAAATATGAAAGGAAGATCTAAAAGTTATGTAAAATCACATTAACAGAAATGTTTGAAAGGCACTCTTTAGATAGTAGGTTTAAATATAAGTGAGAACCTGTAAGGCATAATGTAATAAGCCCTGATTTTAAAAATTCAATGAAAAATTGTTTCAGTGAAACAATTCAATGAAAAATTTTTCAACAATTTTTCACTCACTGAATGAAAAATTCAGTGAAAAATTGTTTCACTGTAAAAGATACCCTTTCAAATGTGTAAGGTAAAAATGGAGAAAAATAGAAATCATTAATGATGCATGATCCAGAAAATTAGTTTAGAGTAAAAGCCAATTATAATTATGGAATTTACATCTGTTCATTACAACTTTGTCAGTTTTCCAGAATATGAGGCTAGGCAGTTTTTACAAATGACGTAAATGGAAATGTGTTTAGAAACGGCTAAACAATGTGTGCAACATGCAAAAAATGTGATGTTACAGCTAAAAAGGAATTCACTCTTCTTCACATTACTATTTATGTAGACTCCTCTTGGTTCTATTTCTATGGATATGTTTCTTACTCAGATAATTTTGCTGTTAACAGACTGACTCAACATTCTTTGAATGTTTGAAATTTCCACCACTTTTTCTAGTAGAATATGAAACATCTACCAAGGTATAGAGAATGGCTTACAAAGAATATAAATAATTTAGAAAAATTGGATTAAAATTCTCTAATAAGTGTGTGGCAAATGTTTAAGGCTATTTATTTCTAAAATTCATGTGCTCATCTTTTGGGGAAATCCATGGACTTAGGATATATCATATTAAGTTAAGGAAAGGCTGCTAGGTTAGTGAAAAAGAAAATTCATTTTAGGTGTATGAAGTAAACCAAAAATGACAAAATGATACAAAATAACAGCAAAGAAATGAGCCTAAAGAAACTTAAGCAGCTTTTCTGAACATCAGATAAGCATTTCCCTCTCTCCCTTAGGAACTGAGAAAAATGGGTTTTATCATTAAGTAAGTTTCAAAATATGCTGGGTATTCTCCCACCTCTGAGACATTCACAGCATACAATTACTGAAGGCTCTGTGAGCAAAGTTCAGGAAAGAAACAAACCTGATTTTTGTACATGAAATTCTCACCTTTTTGAAACAGAGAAGACAATTTAGAAATACTTTTATAATTAGAGATATTTCAGCAGTGAAATGTTAAAAGTAAAAATAACCCACATGTGAATAATGACTAAGTTTAAAAATGATCTAAAAAAATTGAACATAAAAGAAAAAGGAGGTGAGCCCTTCCTTAGCTATCATTCATTCAACAAATATGAATGAGCACTAACTGTGTCAGACATGAAGCTAGACGCTAGGTACACAGTTTTAATTTTCTAAGAAATTGTTCTTAACTGAAACTCACATTGCCCACACCATCCCCAAGAAGAAAGATTAGGAGTCTTTTTGAGAGATACTTCTGTTACATGAATAAACTGCCAGTTTCAACCTTTATATAGCGTTAATCTTGTTTTGTAAGCAATGACATTAGTAAAGGCACTTAACAAGCAAGTATATGATAAATGCCACTATATGATAAACTGTTGTCAAAATTGAGAAGTACAGAAATTTTGGCTATGTGGTGTGGTGGCTCATGCCCGTAATCTTAGTATTCTGTGATACTGATGGGAGGACTGTTTGAGCTCCAGAGTTTGAGACCAGCCTGAGCAACAGCAAAACCAAGTCTCTACTAAAAATAGAAAAATTAGCTAGGCATTGTCACAGGGACCTGTAGTCCCAGCTACCTGGGAGGTAGAGCCTGAGAATTTGAGGTTACTGTGAGCTAAAATGATGCCACAGTTTTCTACCTCTGTCTAGGAAAAAAGAAGAAAAGAAAAGAAAAAGAAAGGAAAAGTAAAGAAATTTTGAATGCTTGCCCAAGTTAAACAGTAACAAAGTGATATTGATGAAAACATGTTGTTCTAAATAATGGGTATGAGATATAATCTAGAGATGAAACACAGACAACCAACCATGTGATGAATAATCTGCTTTTTAGGACCATTAAGGATGATTCAAGTATTTTACATAACTTTAAAATATTCAGCTGATAGGCTTAGTGTCTGTAGCTCAGTGGCTATGGCGCCAGCCACATACAACGACCAGACCTGGCAGGCTTGAACCCACTCAGGCCTGCCAAATAACAATGGCAACTACAACAACAAAATAGCCAGGGGTTGTGGCAGGCACCTGTAGTTCCAGCTACCTGGGAGGCTGAAGCAAGAGAATCGCTTACGCCCAAGAGTTTGAGGTTGCTGTGAGCTGTGATGCCATGGCACTCTACTGAGGGCCAAAACTTGAGACTCTGTCTCAAGAAAAAGAAGGATATTCATCTGACAAAGACTGACATATGGCTTTCACTTATATGTTTCAATACTATAAAATATTCCCCTTTTTACCAGAAGACATTGAATCCAAATAAAAACCAGCCTGAAGGGCTCTCACTAGTCAAATCTGGGATAATGTGGCATCAAAATAACTAATGATATGCATAGATAGAATCCACTAGTCCCTACAGATAGAAGTAAATGAAAGAAGAAAAAGGTATTTTTAAAAATAGAATTCCAATTATTATATGTGCTATAAATCATAGAATTGTGTGAACAACAGTGGGATATTTGGCAATTTTTTTTCTTTTACTATGAAGGATATTAGTTGGACTGGCAAAATTTAAATAAGGTCTGTAATTAGCCAGAAATATTGTATCTATATTAATTTCCTGGTTTCCACATTAGCACAATTATAATATTATGATTTTATAAGATATTAACATTCGGGGTGAAGGGCATACTACTTTTTTGACATTAAGAAAAATCTAAATCAATTCAAAATAAAATTTTAAAAAGGAAAAAAAATTCATTCTACAAATTACCTAATAATTGTTTCAAATAAGAATCATCATCAGTGGAAGCTAAAACTAATGGATGTAAGCATGAGAAAAAATATAGTTACATTGTCCTAAACTATCTCTCCCCAAGACACTTACCAATTTCAAGGTAGAAAATAGTTTCTACAATTTGACAGTGTAGAAAACTGATAGATAAACATCAACATTACCAGTAACAAGAAAAATTGATATCATGGGCCTACAAATATAATGAGGCTGAGGCAGGAGGATCAAGACCAACCTAAACAAATAAAGAAACACTATCTCTACAAAAAAAAGAAAAAGAAAAACTAGCCAGGTATGATGATGTACATCTGTAGTCCCAGCTACTCTGGAGACTGAGGCAAGAGGATTACTTGAACTCAGGAGTCTGAGGTTGCTGTTAGCTATGATAATGCCACTGCAGTCCAGCCCAGGCAACAGAGCAAGACCCTGTTTCAAAAAAAATAAATAAGGGGCAGAGGCAGGATGGCTGATGGAGCCAGCTTTCCACAGAAGCTCCTGTCCAGAAGGAAAGTTAAAGGACAGGAGGTTAGCAAGTAATCTGATGGTTTGGAGCTGAGCCAAGAGAGAAGGTTGAAAAATGCACATCAACCCTGCTGAGGCGAATTGTGACCCCAAGGAAATAAATAATAGCTGAGACTTCAATCCAGAATTACTGATTCACTAGAATTGGACAGAGACCACCTAAAATAAGACAGAGCCACTTAGCCACACTACACCAAGCAGGTTTCCCCAGTGCCTCAGGCTGTAGCACTGTATGGGTCCTTTGAAAAGCTCTAGGGGAAAAGGTACAGACACCAGTCCCAGCTCTTGGGCAAAGGGCCGGTTAGTCACTAGTCCAGGAGCTGGCAACCCAACTTCACCTTATCTGCTCATCTAGCCAAATGGTGTAAAATAATCATGGGGTGGAATCAGCAGAAAAACTCCAGCAACATGAATAACCAGAGAAGATCAACTTCCCAAAGGAATAACATGGCATACACAACTGAAGATTGCATTCATAAACAAGTGGCTCAGATGTCAGGAATCAAACTCAGAATTTGGATTGCAAATAAGATTAATAGACTGGAGGTAAAGTTGGAATCAGAAATTCAAGGAGCATTTCAAAAGTTGTCTCAAGAATTCAATGAATTCAAAGACAAAAATCACCAAAGACTTTGACACATTGAGACATGAACTTGCAGCCCTCAAAGACTTGATAAGTACAGTAGAATCCCTCAGCAACAGAATGGAGAAGGCAGAAGAAAGGATTTCTGACATTGAAGACAAAGCTTTAGAATGCTCCCATACACTCACAGAGGAAGAGAAATGGAGAGTAAAATTGGATCATTCTCTCAAAAAGCTCTGGGATAATTCAAAGAAAACTAACATTCGCCTTATAGGAATTCCTGAAGGCAATGAGGTGGCTTTGAAAGGCACAGATGCTCTACTCCACGAGATAATCAAGGAGAACTTCCCAGACATTCCAAGAGAGTCTGAAATTCAGATAGCAGACGGTTTCAGAACCCTAGCATGACTCAACTCAAATAAGACATCTCCCAGACACATTATAATTAACTTCGCCAAAGTTAAAATGAAGGAGAAAATTCTGCAAGCAGCCAGATGTAAGAAAACCATAACCTACAAGGGGGAGAATATTAGAATGACTGCCTATCTCTCTGCTGAAACCTTTCAAGCTAGAAGAGGATGGTAATCAACTTTTAATCTCCTCAAACAAAATTACTTTTAACCTAGGATCCTATATCCAGCTAAACTGAGTTTCATTTCTAATGGAGAAATTAAATACTTTAATGACATTCACATGTTGAAGAAATTTGCCATAATTAAACCAGCTCTCCAGGATATTCTCAGACCCATCCTCCACAATGACCAGCAAGATCCTCTACTACCAAAGTAAACTCACTCAAACTTTTGATCAAATTGCAACTTCCACAGTGGCAAAAGGATTAAAAATGTCCACTGGACTTTCGAAAAACTCAATACCCAAAATTCTGCCAGGCTTATCACTATTCTCAATTAACATGAATGGCTTAAATTGTCCTCTAAAGAGGCACAGGTTGGCTGACTGGATACAAAAACTCAGGCCAGATTTCTGCTGCATACAAGAATCTCATCTTACCTTAAAAGATAAATATAGACTCAGGGTGAAGGGATGGTCATCTATATTTCAGGCAAATGGAAATCAGAAAAAAGCAGGTGTTGCAATTTTATTCACAGATAAAATAGGTTTTAAACCAACAAAAGTAAGGAAAGACAAGGATGGTAACTTCATATTTGTTAAGGGTAACACTCAACATGATGAGATTTCAATTATTAACATTTATGCACCCAACCAGAATGCACCTCAATTTATAAAGGAGACTCTGACATGAGCACCTTGATTTCCTCCAGCACCATAATAGTCAGAGATTTTAACACCT